>QCXZ01000041.1:0-119685 GCA_025024175.1 Rhyzopertha dominica | reverse complement strand
AGTTCTACTCTAGGTCACTTTTCAGACGAACCGTTGCAGCTAGAGAAAAACTGACACCACTCCGAAATGCAGCAGGTCCACATTAGTAAATGAACATAAAATTAGCGTAATCGGAGACCATCAAGTTTCGATGTGAAAAACAACAAAGGGGTTAGCCTTTGCTCTTTTGCCGTTTTCGGTGAAAATTATTTTTGGCTCAAAATCGGCATACTGATGTATTTTGAGCTGCTGATTCCAAAAATGCATTCAGAAATGAGCTAGGACGTCGGGAAATTAATTTTTCGTAAATTGAAGTTCTGACTCTAGGTCATCTTTTCAGGACGTGAACGTTGCAGCTAGAGAAAACTGACACCACTCGAAATAGGCAGCAGGTCCACATTAGTAAATGAACAGTAATAAAATAGCGTATCGAGACCAAGAAATTTCGAGGTGAAAAAACAACAAAGGGTTAGCCTTTGCTATTTTGCGTTTTCGGTGACAAATTATTTATGGCTCAAAATCGAGGTAACTGATGTATTTTTGAGCTGGCTGCATCCAAAAATGCATTTTCAGAAATGAGCTAGGAGTCGGGAATAATTTTCGTAAATGAAAGTTCACTCTAGGTCACTTTTCAAGATCGAACCGGTTGCAGCTAGAAGAAAAACTGACACCACTCGAAAATGCAAGCAGGGTTCCACATTAGTAAATGAACATTAAAATTAGCGTAATCGGGAGACCAATGGAAATTTCGCGGTGAAAAAACAACAAAGGGGTTAGCCTTTGCTCTTTTGCCCGTTTTCGGTGAAAATTATTTTTGGCTCAAAATCGGGCATACTGATGTATTTTGAGCTGCTGATTCCAAAATGCATTCAGAAATGAGCTAGGGACGTCGGGAAATTAATTTTTTCGTAAATTGAAAGTTTCTACTCTAGGTCACTTTTCAGACGAACCGTTGCAGCTAGAGAAAAACTGACACCACTCCGAAATGCAGCAGGTCCACATTAGTAAATGAACATAAAATAGCGTAATCGGAGACCATCGAATTTCGATGTGAAAAAACAACAAAGGGGTTAGCCTTTGCTCTTTTGCAGTTTTCGGTGAAAATTATTTTTGGCTCCAAAAATCGGCATACTGATGTATTTTTGAGCTGCTGATTCCAAAAATGCATTCAGAAATGAGCTAGGACGTCGAGGAAATTAATTTTTCGTAAATTGAAAGTTCTACTCTAGGTCACTTTTCAGGACGAACCGTTGCAGCTAGAGAAAAACTGACACCACTCCGAAATGCAGCAGGTCCACATTAGTAAATGAACATAAAATTAGCGTAATCGGAGACCATCAATTTCAATGTGAAAAAACAACAAAGGGGTTAGCCTTTGCTCTTTTGCCGTTTTCGGTGAAAATTATTTTGGCTCAAAATCGGCATACTGATGTATTTTGAGCTGCTGATTCCAAAATGCATTCAGAAATGAGCTAGGACGTCGGGAAATTAATTTTTCGTAAATTGAAAGTTCTACTCTAGGTCACTTTTCAGACGAACCGTTGCAGCTAGAGAAAAACTGACACCACTCCGAAATGCAGCAGGTCCACATTAGTAAATGAACATAAAATTAGCGTAATCGGAGACCATCAAGTTTCAATGTGAAAAACAACAAAGGGGTTAGCCTTTGCTCTTTTGCCGTTTTCGGTGAAAATTATTTTTGGCTCAAAATCGGCATACTGATGTATTTTGAGCTGCTGATTCCAAAAATGCATTCAGAAATGAGCTAGGACGTCGGGAAATTAATTTTTCGTAAATTGAAAGTTCTACTCTAGGTCACTTTTCAGACGAACCGTTGCAGCTAGAGAAAAACTGACACCACTCCGAAATGCAGCAGGTCCACATTAGTAAATGAACATAAAATTAGCGTAATCGGAGACCATCAATTTCAATGTGAAAAAACAACAAAGGGGTTAGCCTTTGCTCTTTTGCCGTTTTCGGTGAAAATTATTTTTGGCTCAAAATCGGCATACTGATGTATTTTGAGCTGCTGATTCCAAAAATGCATTCAGAAATGAGCTAGGACGTCGGGAAATTAATTTTTCGTAAATTGAAAGTTCTACTCTAGGTCACTTTTCAGACGAACCGTTGCAGCTAGAGAAAAACTGACACCACTCCGAAATGCAGCAGGTCCACATTAGTAAATGAACATAAAATTAGCGTAATCGGAGACCATCAAGTTTCAATGTGAAAAAACAACAAAGGGGTTAGCCTTTGCTCTTTTGCCGTTTTCGGTGAAAATTATTTTTGGCTCAAAATCGGCACACTGATGTATTTTGAGCTGCTGATTCCAAAAATGCATTCAGAAATGAGCTAGGACGTCGGGAAATTAATTTTTTCGTAAATTGAAAGTTCTACTCTAGGTCACTTTTCAGACGAACCGTTGCAGCTAGAGAAAAACTGACACCACTCCGAAATGCAGCAGGTCCACATTAGTAAATGAACATAAAATTAGCGTAATCGGAGACCATCAATTTCAATGTGAAAAAACAACAAAGGGGTTAGCCTTGCTCTTTTGCCGTTTTCGGTGAAAATTATTTTTGGCTCAAAATCGGCATACTGATGTATTTTGAGCTGCTGATTCCAAAAATGCATTCAGAAATGAGCTAGGACGTCGGGAAATTAATTTTTCGTAAATTGAAAGTTCTACTCTAGGTCACTTTTCAGACGAACCGTTGCAGCTAGAGAAAAACTGACACCACTCCGAAATGCAGCAGGTCCACATTAGTAAATGAACATAAAATTAGCGTAATCGGAGACCATCAATTTCAATGTGAAAAAACAACAAAGGGGTTAGCCTTTGCTCTTTTGCCGTTTTCGGTGAAAATTATTTTTGGCTCAAAATCGGCATACTGATGTATTTTGAGCTGCTGATTCCCAAAATGCATTCAGAAATGAGCTAGGACGTCGGGAAATTAATTTTTCGTAAATTGAAAGTTCTACTCTAGGTCACTTTTCAGACGAACCGTTGCAGCTAGAGAAAAACTGACACCACTCCGAAATGCAGCAGGTCCACATTAGTAAATGAACATAAAATTAGCGTAATCGGAGACCATCAAGTTTCAATGTGAAAAAACAACAAAGGGGTTAGCCTTTGCTCTTTTGCCGTTTTCGGTGAAAATTATTTTTGGCTCAAAATCGGCATACTGATGTATTTTGAGCTGCTGATTCCCAAAAATGCATTCAGAAATGAGCTAGGACGTCGGGAAATTAATTTTTCGTAAATTGAAAGTTCTACTCTAGGTCACTTTTCAGACGAACCGTTGCAGCTAGAGAAAAACTGACACCACTCCGAATGCAGCAGGTCCACATTAGTAAATGAACATAAAATTAGCGTAATCGGAGACCATCAAGTTTCAATGTGAAAAAACAACAAAGGGGTTAGCCTTTGCTCTTTTGCAGTTTTCGGTGAAAATTATTTTTGGCTCAAAATCGGCATACTGATGTATTTTGAGCTGCTGATTCCAAAATGCATTCAGAAATGAGCTAGGACGTCGAGGAAATTAATTTTTCGTAAATTGAAAGTTCTACTCTAGGTCACTTTTCAGACGAACCGTTGCAGCTAGAGAAAAACTGACACCACTCCGAAATGCAGCAGGTCCACATTAGTAAATGAACATAAATTAGCGTAATCGGAGACCATCAAGTTTCAATGTGAAAAAACAACAAAGGGTTAGCCTTTGCTCTTTTGCCGTTTTCGGTGAAAATTATTTTGGCTCAAAATCGGCATACTGATGTATTTTGAGCTGCTGATTCCAAAAATGCATTCAGAAATGAGCTAGGACGTCGGGAAATTAATTTTTCGTAAATTGAAAGTTCTACTCTAGGTCACTTTTCAGACGAACCGTTGCAGCTAGAGAAAAACTGACACCACTCCGAAATGCAGCAGGTCCACATTAGTAAATGAACATAAAATTAGCGTAATCGGAGACCATCAAGTTTCAATGTGAAAAAACAACAAAGGGGTTAGCCTTTGCTCTTTTGCCGTTTTCGGTGAAAATTATTTTTGGCTCAAAATCGGCATACTGATGTATTTTGAGCTGCTGATTCCAAAATGCATTCAGAAATGAGCTAGGACGTCGGGAAATTAATTTTTCGTAAATTGAAAGTTCTACTCTAGGTCACTTTTCAGACGAACCGTTGCAGCTAGAGAAAAACTGACACCACTCCGAAATGCAGCAGGTCCACATTAGTAAATGAACATAAAATTAGCGTAATCGGAGACCATCAATTTCAATGTGAAAAAACAACAAAGGGGTTAGCCTTTGCTCTTTTGCAGTTTTCGGTGAAAATTATTTTTGGCTCAAAATCGGCATACTGATGTATTTTGAGCTGCTGATTCCAAAAATGCATTCAGAAATGAGCTAGGACGTCGGGAAATTAATTTTTCGTAAATTGAAAGTTCTACTCTAGGTCACTTTTCAGACGAACCGTTGCAGCTAGAGAAAAACTGACACCACTCCGAAATGCAGCAGGTCCACATTAGTAAATGAACATAAAATTAGCGTAATCGGAGACCATCAAGTTTCAATGTGAAAAAACAACAAAGGGGTTAGCCTTTGCTCTTTTGCCGTTTTCGGTGAAAATTATTTTTGGCTCAAAATCGGCATACTGATGTATTTTGAGCTGCTGATTCCAAAAATGCATTCAGAAATGAGCTAGGACGTCGGGAAATTAATTTTTCGTAAATTGAAAGTTCTACTCTAGGTCACTTTTCAGACGAACCGTTGCAGCTAGAGAAAAACTGACACCACTCCGAAATGCAGCAGGTCCACATTAGTAAATGAACATAAAATTAGCGTAATCGGAGACCATCAAGTTTCAATGTGAAAAAACAACAAAGGGGTTAGCCTTTGCTCTTTTGCCGTTTTCGGTGAAAATTATTTTTGGCTCAAAATCGGCATACTGATGTATTTTGAGCTGCTGATTCCAAAAATGCATTCAGAAATGAGCTAGGACGTCGGGAAATTAATTTTTCGTAAATTGAAAGTTCTACTCTAGGTCACTTTTCAGACGAACCGTTGCAGCTAGAGAAAAACTGACACCACTCCGAAATGCAGCAGGTCCACATTAGTAAATGAACATAAAATTAGCGTAATCGGAGACCATCAAGTTTCAATGTGAAAAAACAACAAAGGGGTTAGCCTTTGCTCTTTTGCCGTTTTCGGTGAAAATTATTTTTGGCTCAAAATCGGCATACTGATGTATTTTGAGCTGCTGATTCCAAAAATGCATTCAGAAATGAGCTAGGACGTCGGGAAATTAATTTTTCGTAAATTGAAAGTTCTACTCTAGGTCACTTTTCAGACGAACCGTTGCAGCTAGAGAAAAACTGACACCACTCCGAAATGCAGCAGGTCCACATTAGTAAATGAACATAAAATTAGCGTAATCGGAGACCATCAAGTTTCAATGTGAACAAACAACAAAGGGGTTAGCCTTTGCTCTTTTGCCGTTTTCGGTGAAAATTATATTTGGCTCAAAATCGGCATACTGATGTATTTTGAGCTGCTGATTCCCAAAATGCATTCAGAAATGAGCTAGGACGTCGGGAAATTAATTTTTCGTAAATTGAAAGTTCTACTCTAGGTCACTTTTCAGACGAACCGTTGCAGCTAGAGAAAAACTGACACCACTCCGAAATGCAGCAGGTCCACATTAGTAAATGAACATAAAATTAGCGTAATCGGAGACCATCAAGTTTCAATGTGAAAAAACAACAAAGGGGTTAGCCTTTGCTCTTTTCGCAGTTTTCGGTGAAAATTATTTTTGGCTCAAAATCGGCATACTGATGTATTTTGAGCTACTGATTCCAAAAATGCATTCAGAAATGAGCTAGGACGTCGGGAAATTAATTTTTCGTAAATTGAAAGTTCTACTCTAGGTCACTTTTCAGACGAACCGTTGCAGCTAGAGAAAAACTGACACCACTCCGAAATGCAGCAGGTCCACATTAGTAAATGAACATAAAATTAGCGTAATCGGAGACCATCAAGTTTCAATGTGAAAAAACAACAAAGGGGTTAGCCTTTGCTCTTTCGCAGTTTTCGGTGAAAATTATTTTTGGCTCGAAATCGGCATACTGATTTATTTTGAGCTGCTGATTCCAAAAAATGCATTCAGAAATGAGCTAGGACGTCGAGAAATTATTTTTTCGTAAATTGAAAGTTCTACTCTAGGTCACTTTTCAGACGAACCGTTGCAGCTAGAGAAAAACTGACACCACTCCGAAATGCAGCAGGTCCACATTAGTAAATGAACATAAAATTAGCGTAATCGGAGACCATCAAGTTTCAATGTGAAAAAACAACAAAGGGGTTAGCCTTTGCTCTTTCGCAGTTTTCGGTGAAAATTATTTTTGGCTCAAAATCGGCATACTGATGCATTTTGAGCTGCTGATTCCAAAAATGCATTCAGAAATGAGCTAGGACGTCGGGAAATTAATTTTTCGTAAATTGAAAGTTCTACTCTAGGTCGCTTTTCAGACGAACCGTTGCAGCTAGAGAAAAACTGACACCACTCCGAAATGCAGCAGGTCCACATTAGTAAATGAACATAAAATTAGCGTAATCGGAGACCATCAAGTTTCAATGTGAAAAAACAACAAAGGGGTTAGCCTTTGCTCTTTTGCCGTTTTCGGTGAAAATTATATTTGGCTCAAAATCGGCATACTGATGTATTTTGAGCTGCTGATTCCCAAAATGCATTCAGAAATGAGCTAGGACGTCGGGAAATTAATTTTTCGTAAATTGAAAGTTCTACTCTAGGTCACTTTTCAGACGAACCGTTGCAGCTAGAGAAAAACTGACACCACTCCGAAATGCAGCAGGTCCACATTAGTAAATGAACATAAAATTAGCGTAATCGGAGACCATCAAGTTTCAATGTGAAAAAACAACAAAGGGGTTAGCCTTTGCTCTTTTGCAGTTTTCGGTGAAAATTATTTTTCGCTCAAAATCGGCACAGCGATGTATTTTGAGCTCCAGATTCCAAAAATGCGGTCAGAAATGAGCTAGAACGTCCAGAAATTAATTTTTCGCAAATAGACCCTTCTACTCTAGGCCACTTTTCAGAGGAACCGTTGCAGCTAGAGACCAACTGACACCAGTCCAAATGCAGCAGGTCCTCATTAGTAAATGAACATAAAATTAGCGTAATCGGAGACCATCAAGTTTCAAGGTGAAAAAACAACAAAGGGGTTAGCCTTTGCTCTTTTTCAATTTTCTGTGGAAATTATTTTTCGCTCAAAATCGGCATACTGATTTATTTTGAGCTGCTGATTCCAAAAATGCATTCAGAAATGAGCTAGGACGTCGAGAAATTAATTTTTCGTAAATTGAAAGTTCTACTCTAGGTCACTTTTCAGACGAACCGTTGCAGCTAGAGAAAAACTGACACCACTCCGAAATGCAGCAGGTCCACATTAGTAAATGAACATAAAATTAGCGTAATCGGAGACCATCAAGTTTCAATGTGAAAAAACAACAAAGGGGTTAGCCTTTGCTCTTTCGCAGTTTTCGGTGAAATTATTTTTGGCTCAAAATCGGCATACTGATGCATTTTGAGCTGCTGATTCCAAAAATGCATTCAGAAATGAGCTAGGACGTCGGGAAATTAATTTTTCGTAAATTGAAAGTTCTACTCTAGGTCACTTTTCAGACGAACCGTTGCAGCTAGAGAAAAACTGACACCACTCCGAAATGCAGCAGGTCCACATTAGTAAATGAACATAAAATTAGCGTAATCGGAGACCATCAAGTTTCAATGTGAAAAAACAACAAAGGGGTTAGCCTTTGCTCTTTTGCCGTTTTCGGTGAAAATTATATTTGGCTCAAAATCGGCATACTGATGTATTTTGAGCTGCTGATTCCCAAAATGCATTCAGAAATGAGCTAGGACGTCGGGAAATTAATTTTTCGTAAATTGAAAGTTCTACTCTAGGTCACTTTTCAGACGAACCGTTGCAGCTAGAGAAAAACTGACACCACTCCGAAATGCAGCAAGTCCACATTAGTAAATGAACATAAAATTAGCGTAATCGGAGACCATCAAGTTTCAAGGTGAAAAAACAACAAAGGGGTTAGCCTTTGCTCTTTTTCAATTTTCTGTGGAAATTATTTTTCGCTCAAAATCGGCACAGCGATGTATTTTGAGCTCCAGATTCCAAAAATGCGGTCAGAAATGAGCTAGGACGTCCAGAAATTAATTTTTCGCAAATAGACCCTTCTACTCTAGGCCACTTTTCAGAGGAACCGTTGCAGCTAGAGACCAACTGACACCAGTCCCAAATGCAGCAGGTCCTCATTAGTAAATGAACATAAAATTAGCGTAATCGGAGACCATCAAGTTTCAAGGTGAAAAAACAACAAAGGGGTTAGCCTTTGCTCTTTTTCAATTTTCTGTGGAAATTATTTTTCGCTCAAAATCGGCACAGCGATGTATTTTGAGCTCCAGATTCCAAAAATGCGGTCAGAAATGAGCTAGGACGTCCAGAAATTAATTTTTCGCAAATAGACCCTTCTACTCTAGGCCACTTTTCAGAGGAACCGTTGCAGCTAGAGACCAACTGACACCAGTCCCAAATGCAGCAGGTCCTCATTAGTAAATGAACATAAAATTAGCGTAATCGGAGACCATCAAGTTTCAAGGTGAAAAAACAACAAAGGGGTTGTTAGCCTTTGCTCTTTTTCAATTTTCTGTGGAAATTATTTTTCGCTCAAAATCGGCACAGCGATGTATTTTGAGCTCCAGATTCCAAAAATGCAGTCAGAAATGAGCTAGGACGTCCAGAAATTAATTTTTCGCAAATAGACCCTTCTACTCTAGGCCACTTTTCAGAGGAACCGTTGCAGCTAGAGACCAACTGACACCAGTCCCAAATGCAGCAGGTCCTCATTAGTAAATGAACATAAAATTAGCGTAATCGGAGACCATCAAGTTTCAAGGTGAAAAAACAACAAAGGGGTTAGTTAGCCTTTGCTCTTTTTCAATTTTCTGTGGAAATTATTTTTCGCTCAAAATCGGCACAGCGATGTATTTTGAGCTCCAGATTCCAAAAATGCGGTCAGAAATGAGCTAGGACGTCCAGAAATTAATTTTTCGCAAATAGACCCTTCTACTCTAGGCCACTTTTCAGAGGAACCGTTGCAGCTAGAGACCAACTGACACCAGTCCCAAATGCAGCAGGTCCTCATTAGTAAATGAACATAAAATTAGCGTAATCGGAGACCATCAAGTTTCAAGGTGAAAAAACAACAAAGGGGTTAGCCTTTGCTCTTTTTCAATTTTCTGTGGAAATTATTTTTCGCTCAAAATCGGCACAGCGATGTATTTTGAGCTCCAGATTCCAAAAATGCAGTCAGAAATGAGCTAGGACGTCCAGAAATTAATTTTTCGCAAATAGACCCTTCTACTCTAGGCCACTTTTCAGAGGAACCGTTGCAGCTAGAGACCAACTGACACCAGTCCCAAATGCAGCAGGTCCTCATTAGTAAATGAACATAAAATTAGCGTAATCGGAGACCATCAAGTTTCAAGGTGAAAAAACAACAAAGGGGTTGTTATAGCCTTTGCTCTTTTTCAATTTTCTGTGGAAATTATTTTTCGCTCAAAATCGGCACAGCGATGTATTTTGAGCTCCAGATTCCAAAAATGCAGTCAGAAATGAGCTAGGACATCCAGAAATTAATTTTTTGCAAATAGACCCTTCTACTCTAATCGTACTGCAATACTTACGTTCAAGTAGCAAGTTTCGTATGTGACATTATAATAGTATCATTAGGCATGTACACAAATGAAGTCAACCAAGGGATGATATATTCACAAATAAAACACAATTACTAAAAACAATATATTTTAACTCCCATTTTTAAAAGCACACAATTTTTATGTAAAATAGAAGTCAACTCTACAAATAATTTTTAAAGATAATAATAATCTGACTTGTCACCTGTCTCTGCCAAGCAAAGCCGTAAAATCTTCAGATACCATAAAAAATACAAAACGAAAAACAGAACGGGTATTATAATTTACATTCTGACATAATATGGATCAACAGTTACCAAAGCATGAATGACAATGACAGAACGAAATACATGCGACTGCATAAACTCAGCCCAGAGTTTAGGGTTTTATGATAGCAGAAATAATAAATAAATACTTGCCCTATTCCAAAGAGCCGAGTTCAATAGTCCTTGTGCATTTAATATTCATCGTTTTAATTGTAATCACAATATATATATATCATATAATAATATATTAACTATACATTTAAACTGGGTGTTGCAACTACACGAAAACATACGCTAATTAGAAGGAAACAAGGCGGAGGGTTGAAGCATGAAGAAGTTTCCTCTCAAAAAGCATACAGACAGACACGGAACGGGAGAGTAGCACAAGATTAACTGGAAAAGAAAGCAACACATATGTTAATGCCGATAGACGCGTACCAAACATTTGCGTTATTTACTTTTTCTTTAGGGTAAAGAAGCTGCGGCGTTTGCTGTCCTCCTTCTGTGCGGAGGCCGGAAGCGTCTGGGAACGTGACGGTCCCGACGACTCTGCCTCCACGTGGGCGTTTATGCGGGATATCCATTTGTTCATTTCGGCATCGTCGTGGGCTTGCAAAAGGAATTCCGCACCACTTTCTAGTCTAAATGAACAAACAAATACAAGAGTTTACACCAAATTTGAGTGTTTATTACATTAGGCGAACTCGATAGAGTACGATACATACAAAGGAATAAAATGAGTTGGGTGGTCTTCTCTTTTTTCGTGAGACAAATACAAAAAGAAAAATGTGGCGACATACACATCACCAAATACTGCACTGTTTTCACCATTATGAACAGTACAAAATACTTTATTTCTTTAAATACGAGGGCATATTGATACCTATGTATCTGACTTACCGTATAAAACGCCACAATATTTTAAATCAAAATTTTAAATTGTATCTTCTTTTATTTTGTTGGAGTTATTTTTATATATATATATGTATTTTTTTCTTCTTTTGCTGGTTTACTCCAAATATTAAAACTATATTCTTTTATGCGACGTTTCGGTGGATAATTTTCCACCTTTTTCAAGCTTTTATTATTTTTTCTACTTTATAATACAATTCTGAAATTATAAAACATATATCTTTGATAATGAAATACTATAAAAAATGATAGAATATAAATTAATTATAATAATTTATTTACCTGTATTATATGTATCATATTCTGTTGTGGTTATTAAAATAATTTTATGCTTTTATTTCTTTTTTGGTTTATTTTTGATTTTGTCAGTGTCACTGTCATGTATTTAATTGAAATTTTTGTAGTTGTTTTTATACACTGTTTCCAAATTTTGAATTTATCGTTTTATTTGGTGGGTTATTTATCTGTTAATTTTAATTATTATTAGATAATATTGTGGTATATACACATACTCAAACCACACCACATTACAATTTCACATAAACCAATAAATACAACAAAACAATCTTTTACCAAACTAAAAACAAAAACAGCAAAAGAACTAATGACACATACTATTTATAAAATTCCATGTAACAACTGCGACAAAATTTACGTTGGACAAACAAAACAATATTTAAAAGAAAGAATTAAGCAACATAAAAATTACAATAACAATCAACAAACTGCTCTAAGAAAACATGAAATAGAAAAACAACATCATTTCAACTACGATAATACAAAAATAATAACAACAGAAAAACACACACAGAAAAGATTATTACTAGAAATGATACACATACAGAAAAACATAAATAAAACAGTAAATAACAGAAATGATATACAAGGACTTAGTAGTATATACCACAATATTATCTAATAATAATTAAAATTAACAGATAAATAACCCACCAAATAAAACGATAAATTCAAAATTTGGAAACAGTGTATAAAAACAACTACAAAAATTTCAATTAAATACATGACAGTGACACTGACAAAATCAAAAATAAACCAAAAAAGAAATAAAAGCATAAAATTATTTTAATAACCACAACAGAATATGATACATATAATACAGGTAAATAAATTATTATAATTAATTTATATTCTATCATTTTTTATAGTATTTCATTATCAAAGATATATGTTTTATAATTTCAGAATTGTATTATAAAGTAGAAAAAATAATAAAAGCTTGAAAAAGGTGGAAAATTATCCACCGAAACGTCGCATAAAAGAATATAGTTTTAATATTTGGAGTAAACCAGCAAAAGAAGAAAAAAATACATATATACAAAATTTTAAATATTCAACACAATCTCTCAAGATAACGGAGGATCAGATTTCGTGCATCCAACTACAGTACGATCTATTATCGTTATTATATAGGTACTCACTTTAGCCGGAACACATGTTTCTTTTTCTTGTAATCCTGAGCAACCGATGCCTCCGCTCTACGCAACGACAAGGGAGTTTCCCCTTTATACGTTTGTTCAGGTGATGATTTAGCAATCTTAGCGTCCTTGTAAAACGCCAACTGGGAACCCCTCAGTACGACGTAGACTTTGTCCCATGACCTATTGCTCGCCTTGACCGTGGTATTTTCCCATTCGTGCTTGCGTACCAGGATGCCCTCGAAACCTTCGTCCCCGGGGCTGCTACGTTCTGTATTTGGAAGGGAGATAACATTTTTGACAATTCAACAGCACAATGTAACTTTTAAAGAGTTGCAATAAATTTGTTAAAAAAAATAAATTTTTCTTTCTTACATGTTTACTAAAAATTATTTATACTTTTAAAGAATCACAAACAAATTAGACTAAAAAAACATTTCTGATTATTCCGTTCTTGGAAATTATATGGCTATATGAACATAAAACAACAGATTGAGAAGTAGCAGAATTCACATTAATTAACTATTCATGTTTAAAACATGACTACGACAAAAAAAGTRACAATAATCCATCAACGCTTCACAGTGGACAACATGACAAACAGGCAAAAAACACTGTCCCGTTACCTTTAAGCTTACAGCAAAAATACCTGGCAAAGTAGCGGTTTCATCATCGCTGACAGCGCCGGAGCTCTTCGAGGGGCCCTTCTTCCACCGGAAACTGCGGAACGGCGACTTACTTCGAGAACGGTCCTTCCGTCGCGATTCCTTCTCGCCACGCGACACTTAACAACAATACAAATGAAGCAAAACGAAAACGACACGACGAAGCTACAAGAAACACAAATCGACCTACGAATATACTCACGGATTTGGGTGGGTGCAGCGGACTTGAGGATTGTGTCGATTTGCTGTGCGGGAACTGGACTTTTTGCGATTGGGCTCTGCTGCCGTCCATGCACTACATCAACATGCGCATGCTTTACATCATGCAAAAGAGTCTTAAACTACGTAAAGTTATTTACAACCCTGCTACCAAATAAGAGAGCCCAATTTTTTGTAACACTACTGTTCAAAATGGATCTGAATGAGAAATTGTTGCTAACAAATTAAAAAAAAACAAGTGAAAATGTCAAATTGGTCCACATTATTTTTAAGTTATAATATCTGTATTTACATGTGCACTTAGCTATTCTAACAATTGTTTTCATCAGTTTGTTCATCAAATTTTTACAATTTAAAAATTTCAAATCTAAAAGAACTTCTGGAAAGATACAATCTTCATATTCTTACAGATGGACAAAATGTATATAACCACCTTCAAGTTTATCTATTATCAAGATTAAGTGAAAATAGCGCATAGAATGACATTTGCAACAACCATTTTTTCACATATTTTAATCATGCAAAAAATTATATTTGTTTTAAAATAAGTATAACTCAATTTCTGATAAAAAAGGGCTGTGGAAATTATGAATGTGCTACTGCTATGCATATTAATAATGAAACAAATGTGCTTAAGCCATATATTAAATCTTACTGGAAAAAAGCGAGCAAATCCACACTAATAAGAAATAATTTATCACTTACCTTATATATGCATGTATGTACAAGCATTTAATGTTAAACAGTTGAATACCTAGAAGACAAGGTTAAGGTAACAGGACAGTAGGGAAAAAAGACACATGTGCAGATGAAACATTAGCATGTTATTAAATTTCAATAGCAGCACCGATATGCAATTACAAGCTGTAATGTCATGTTAATTGAGGTGTGTGGTGTGTTAACGAAAAAGAAATGTGACGACAAACAAAAAAATTCAAGTAACATGTAAATACAAAATGTAAATGATATTTCTAAAAAAATTGTTGGCGTTAAAATCTGATTGTATATTTTAGGTACTTTTTTTATAATATCCGTTCTCATTCATTTACGGAAAATAATATTCAAATTATTATTTATTTCATACATTTTATGTATTTTTCAATCTATCTTCAACAAAAATCTTCCAGTCCATCGTTAAGAGTATACAACAGTATTAGTATTATCAGCTGTTATTAAAACTAAACTTGTTCAAACTAACTGCTTTTGGTTTTATTCATTGATCGTTCATAGTTTAGGTTGGAATCTGAAAGTGACTTTACTTTTTAAATTAACAAAAGTATCTAAAATATAGATTTATGTTGTGTATTTGGCACGAAAGTGAATTTTTGTGATGACATAAATGACCTTCGGCAACAACATAACACTGGATCATTAGACAGATATTTTTTGTAAGCCAATTCTTCAATATTTTTAAGTGTGTCGTCAGGTTAGGTCAACGCTCTGCAATTCATTGGATTAGTCTCGTTAGTTATTTACCTTCACCAGAAGAAGCGGCCTTCAACGAGGCCCTAAATCCACCAGAAGCTGCATGTCAACACGAATGATTTTGTACAACACCGAACGACGCCCATTTCATCCTTACCTGGTCTTTCTTCGGCAGCAGCCGTCCCCGCGTCTGGTTTGTCTTCCGCTGGGCTCGCCTGAGCCGCAGCCTTGGCGGCCGCCGCTCGCCTCTCAGCCTCCTCTGCCTCGCGTCTTTCCCTTTCTCTTGCGGCCGCCTCCTCCTCTCTGCGCTTCATCTCACGCAATTCAAACTGGAAAGTGGTAGGACAATTTCACAAAGGGCACAACTAGATCGAACGATTTATAAAATCCCTCAAACACAAAATACACACGCTGTAAACGTATCAAATCCATACTTTCGATCCATTCAAGCTGCCAAAGATTGTGACGCTAAAATAATTGATCTCAAACAAGCTGTGCTGAACCATTATTTGACAGAATCACTGTCAGAATCATGTTGATATGCCAAATAATCTCAGGGTTAAGTCAAAGGATACCTGATGTTAATATTAAAATTCTATTTTAATAGTATGTCGATGTGTATCTGGAAGAGCACTCGGAACATGTAACAGTTCACGAAAATTTTAAGGAAGCCGGCATCGTGATCTGAAAGGAAATGCAGCAGATTCACGATTCAAATTCAAAAAAAAAAAGAAAAAGTGCTCGGGCCAATTCTGTATCTGTTGTATGTCCATTCTTTTTTCATGTATGCTGATGATACTACATTGGTATACTCAGGGAAAACAGAGCAAGCAAATGAAGATCTGATGCATTTTTGTGGGTGGTTGCGTCACAATAAACTTGCAGTTAATGAAACTAAATCTAAATATATGATAATAAAAAATAAACTATGTGATAAAGTTCGCCTCTATATGAACGGTGTGAGTTTAGTGCAAGTAGAGAACTGTAATTATGTCGGTCTACATATTGACAAACAACTAAAATGGAGTTCTCATGTTGATTAAATATGTAAAAAGCTTGCACCTGTCATAGGTGCTGTAAAAAGACTTTCAAACTTACTATCGGAAAAATGTAAAAGAATTATTTATAATAGTTATATCTGCTGTCATTTGAGATATATGCTACTGTGTCGGGGAGACGCCCCTAAATATTTGTTAACTAGGGTACAAAGGGTACAAAATAAGGCAGTAAAAAATCTTTTTAATCTGAGTCACTTTACTCATGCCGATGTTTTATATAGCGTAACAAATATCTGTAATCTAAACACTACATTAAAAGTGCAACAAGCAAAATACTTATATAATATTACTAAAAATGTGATTAAAAGTAATATAGAGCTAGAAGTAAACCAACATATCTACAACACACGAAAAATGAACTATATAAAAACTAGGCTAAGAAAATAAAAACCACACAGGATACACCACTTTATAGGGCAGTACAACAATATAACATGCTCCCAGATGATTTAAGAAATATAGGAAATAAAAAAAAATTGTAGTAGAAGTAAGTAAATTTATAACTGAAATATAATTAGTGCAAAATAAGGTATTTAGTAAATTATTATAGATTTCTTGACATATTATAAAAAAAAATTTCAGATTTAGATAAATTATAGCTAGAATATGATTATATTGTTTTATATATTATTAGTACATAATGAAGTTTCAGTAAATTATTGGAAATTTTGTTATTTTTTCTCATAAGTTAAAGAGAGGTTTATATGTTTTATTTGTATGTTAATGTTTATTAACAAGATTTACTTTAGATTAGGAGAGTTAATTATTAATTATTATTTATTTGTTCTGCGTTCACTCACCCATCAGAATTGTTTTCTGCTTTTTTGTGACCTGTATTATTATTATTTTTGTTAATCTTTATAAATAAAAATGACTCACTTTTTCGCTCTAAATAATGAAGATAATTGTAATATGAATCCTCGAGGACACGTCTAAGACTAAACAAGTGTACTCACCGTTGTCAGTCGTTCCAGGGCCCCGAACCTCTCCTCCTGTGCGGCGGCGGACTTCTCGAACGCCTCGTGTTTCTTGATGAGATTCTCGACGTCGTCGATGGTATGTCCCAGTTCGGTGCTCATCAGATACGGCTCTTGAGCGATCAGCCAAGCTTCGGCGACGGCGGCGTCCCTCGCGAACTGGTACACCTCCAGGATGAGCTGTAGGTTTTCCCACCTGAAACGAGACACGTCAGTTTTTTTAGACCTTTCAGGACGAGCCGTAACGAGTCGCAGCTTCACACCTCTCCTCCCACCGATTCGACACGGAATTCCTCTGGTTGTTGAGGGCGACGAGCTTGTCTTTGATCTCGGCGCTGGCGTAGTGGTTCCTTGCCAGCAGCTCCTTGCCGAGGGAGATGCACGCGGCGAAGTTGTCCTCCCTGGCGTCGATCTCCGCCTTCAGGCTCTGGTGGTTGTTCATGAGCAGCTCGACGCCGCTGACGTCGCGCGGCTTCTCGCTCGTATTCATCAGCCTGACCACGTCGTCCATCCACTGCATCAGGTTGCGGACCATGTTGAAGAACTTGAAGAGGTCGCCGGTGTCGGCCAGTTTGCTGCGCCGTTGGTCACAAGCCGCTTGCAGAGCACCCCAAGCCCTAAGAACAAAATCGTTTCCAAATCCTAAGGTATAGTAAAAAAAAAAAATCTCATCCTACCTGAGTACTTCTGCCTCTTTATTCGTTATTTCCTTGACCTTATCACCTGCATAGCTAGCCTGCAATTTCGCGGATTCCTCTTGAATTTGTWGCACTTGTGAATGTAAAGTTTGCAAGTCCTGCAAGAAGTTTTGGTGCTTTCGTTGCAGCGCCGATACGGAACCGGCGTCTCTGCCAAGCTCATCGGACATAGACACCTGTGAAGTATCAATGTCAAGACTCACAATCTGATTACAAACTACAATGTGACAGTGATTTTTTTTTTCAATAGCATAGCACAAAAGTAACGATCTGGACCAAACCCATACTAAAATATATTTCTTGAAAAGAAAACAGACTCCGTATGGAAAGCACGTAAATAAATACTGAAGTGTTTTAAATAAAAAAACATTTAGATATACTATTCAGCAGTTATGACAAGAAATATAATAAGGGAAATCTTTCAATTTTTTTGGATCAATTAAAATTTACCTGTTTCTCCAAAATCCTTCCCAAAAGATCTTTGCAATCGTGGAAGAATTTGTGGAGCTCCCGCGAGGCAGCCAACATCTGAGTTCTCGTCTCGATCAATTCCAAGAGGTCCTGCCACGCTTCGTTCAGTCCGTCCTTCCATTCAGCTATAGTGGCAGAGTCGGAATGACCAGCGGCGATCAGCTGATCGGCGATGTCGTTCACTGCCGCCACACGTTCGCTGCCGATGGTCTCCGTGTCTCGGGCGAATTCCTTGAAACGCTCCCACAGCAGAGTGACATGATCGTAGTCCTGACCCAGTTCTTGAGACGAAGCGACGACTTCACGGTCGGCGATCCACTGTTCCAGGTCGGCCACGTCACGGTTTAGCAGGAACAACTGGAAAATGAACGGGACGAATGAGGAATCACCGATGAGACGTGTCCTCTCTAAATTGTACCTGTAACGCCTCGTCCAATTTGGCCCTGCGCTCCTGCGCCAAATCCTTGAGTCCCGCGTACAATTTATCCAACTGCGACTGCTTGACAGCCACCTGTTCGGCCAGGGGATGTCCCTCTGCCGCCAGGGCCCGAACCGTCTCACCCAGCGACCTTATGGTGTCCGCGTAAGCTTCGACGGCGGCTTCCAGGCTCTCGTGCTTCTTCATTAGGTTCCGGGCGGACGTTTCGTCCTTCCCGCGATCCTCCACCATCATGTACAGTTCCTGTTCGCTCATCCAACTTTCCGCCTCGTTGGCGTCAAACAGATACTGCTGCGCGCGTTCGTTGTGCAGCAGGTTCTCGCGACGTTTCTCCACGGCGTCTTTCAGTTCCTGCCACGCCTTGTGGAGCTCGTTGATCAAGCGACTGAATTCTTGCGAGTCTTCGTGACCTATAGGCGACATTCATTTAACATAGCATTTTTAATATGAGCACAAAATTCTTAGCTAAAATATAAAATTGTAAGTTCAGATACAAAATTCTGACTTTAATTAAACCCAAAAAGTATAAGTTCAAACTCAAACTTTTGAGTTTCAAACAAAGAATAATTGTGATTGTAACACAGGCTTTTGATTTCAGGAATAAAATTTTATTAAGTTGATTGGAAATTTTTTCCTCAACAAAGGCAACTTCACGCTTAAATCTCATAATCATTATATTATAGCAAGACTTGTTTGTGAAAAAGTTCGATTGATTCTATGCAGTAGTTTTTGGTTGGTACCCTTTCAAATAAGGAAAATGAAAGTAGCATTTTTGGCATATTTGCTGCTCAAGCAAGAAAAAAATTATCCAATGTATATGGATGTATTCACAGAATGCCAGTGTAAAAACTGGCTTGCAAAATTTCAAACTGGTAATTATGACGTTGAAGCTGATAAAGACACAACTAGCAAACTAGCGAATAACAAATCATGATATTGCTAAGAGATTGAATCTTTGCTGGCCGAAAACGCTCAGTTAAAAAAAAATAATGCTATCTATTCGGCGGGATATCACCTGGTATCATTTGTTTCGAGCTTCTACAGAACAGCACAATAATCAATCAATCCCACGCTCCGAGTTCAAACAAAGAATAATTGCAAGTTTGAACACAAAATTCGGTGATGGAATGTTGTCGATGAAAATTCTATTACTGCTCACCTTCGTCGATGAGTTTCTGCCCGTTGTTGCAGACGGTATTGATCCTGGGCTCATGGTTGTCGACCTCCGTCCTCAACGACTGGTTCTTCTTCTCCAGCATGTTGACCTCGAAGAGGCTGTTGCCGTATTCCGTCGACAAAGCCAGCGGCATCTTCTCAGCTATCCATAGCAACTCGTCTTCCACGTCCCTGCGGAATTGGAATGCCTCCTTCTTCTTCTCGAGCTGCCTCTGTCGCTCGAGCAGCGGCTGCTTGAGCTGTTCGAACCTCTGTTCGACCTGGCTCTTCTTCTGTTTGATCTCGCCGAGTTTCTCGTCGGGTACTGTGCGTTCTAGATGTTTTGTTTGTGTCTCTAGATCGCCAACCTGGCGAGCCTTGACGGCCATTTGGGTTTCGATCATCTGAGAACGATAGATTTCTTCGTTAGGATTTATTCGAGCGTTCTACTTGTTTTTTTTTGACATTTATCATCTGCAGGACACAATGGCATTGCAAAAAGTGTACATGATGTAACTGGAGATAACCCGATTTCAGTGCGAATCCTTAAAACAAGGCATGTCATGTCAACTTTTGTTTCTAGTGGGACAGATTTTGATGGTAATAGTTACCGTTTCCTGGTCCCTTTCTCTCCCCACCATATCACATGTCAAAAAGTTGAAATCACACTGAAAATGTCTTTCAATTCTTTGTTGAACCGTAATGAACAATATTTGACATTAATGCAAATTATTCACAAAGAAAAAGCTAAAATAAACTACCTAAATCAGCTAAAACAAAACGATTCATGAATTTGCGGACGAAAATACGACCAAAATAAAGCCGCAACCTCCAACTCACCTGCTGTTTTTGCATGAGAATGTTGACAGATGCCAAATCAGATCCGGTGTCGTCGCTTTCGATTTGTTTTTCGAGTTCGTTCATCCACGAGTCGATGTCGTCGCACGTTTGGTGCACGAGCACCTCGCGGTTAGCGTCAAACAGGCGTTCGCCCTTATCCTTCGTGGTCGTTTCCAGGACGTAGAAGTGGTCGGCCAGTTCGTCGATCTTCGGCTTGATGATGTCTGCATACTCGGGCTTCTCCTGCAAATGAAATGTGTTACTCGATTCGTTAGCACCGAATGGGAAATTTGTAACTTAAACCACAGAATTTCAATTGTCTGTGAAGAAATTACATCATTTTTTTGTCATATTTTTTTTACAAAATGGCAAATAATTAATTAACGATACATTTCAGGAATCTGTATAAAGAAAAGATTGCCATTTGAGAAAATAATTTTAGATTCCAGTAGTTTTAATAAATAAAATTAGAGAAATACGTTCATAATAATAATAATAATTATTGTAGTTTTTAAAATAGACGAGCTATTATTTAACGAAATCAAGTAACCTTGGCCAATTCCTCGCCGGCCTTCTGCAAGTTCACAAGTCGTTCCTTGTTGGCCGCGATCTCGGCTTCAAACGCCTGGTGCCTGGTCCACTTGGAATGCACGGTCTTTGCGGACCTGTAAGTCTCGTCCTGGGCTGTGATGTGCTTCTCCTGGATCCATTCGTCCAGTTCGTCGCAGTCCCTCAGGAACTGCTGCAGTTCCAGCTGGTTCCTGAGCACCTCCATCAACGCTATCGCTCTCTCCCTGTTTGCCTGACGTCTCTCCTCGATGCTGTTGATGCGTTTGGCGATCTTATCGGAAGCAAAGTGACCCTCCTTGCACAGGTCCTCCGAGAACTTGATCAGACTGTTGATCTTCTCGTCGTTGGATTCCATGGTCGTCAGGAAGGTTTCGTGTCTCTTCAACAGGTTCTCGGCCTGTTCCAGGGTCGTGGGCGTTTCGTCTTTGCTCAAGGTGTGCTCCTGTTGGTTCAGGATGACCTCGGCCTGCCTCGCGTCCCTGTTCCACAGTTGCAGGCTCAACGACTGCGACAGGAGCTGCTGGCGGTTCTCCCACATCTGCTGCAGCTCCGCCCACCCGTCCTTCAGGGCCTTCAGGCGCTCGCGCAAGAACATGTACTGGGGGTCATCTTGAGTGCTCGGTTCGGCCGTGATCTTTTCTCCGTACTCCATCATCTTGGTGTAGTCCTCGGTGTAGTTTTCGATTTCTTCTCGGATGCTCTGGTGCTGGGACAATAGCTTCTCTGCTTCGGCGAGGGACGAAGGGGTGTCCTCCGAGGCAACGTCCGTTTGAGTTTTGGTTAACCAAGCCTGAAAAACATTCAATACATAAATAAAACGTTCATTCCTGACCTAAAAGTAGTGAAAAAGTACCGAATATCTCTATTGGTTTTGGAATTATTCATCCAAAACACTATCTGGTTACTTTTCAGTTACTCACACATAAGTTTCAAACTGAACGAATGCAGAATTTTAAGTTCTATCAGGAGATAGAATTTTTTTTTTTAGAATTTAGAATTTATTTAATTTAAATTACAATAATGATAGATAATAATATACAAAAAGAAATATACAAGAAAAACAATAAATGAAAGAAAACTGTAAAACTCACTTAAGCATAGCTTGTATATGAGTTATAAATTACTAAATAATTAAACAATATCTTATTCTAACATAATATCAAACTTACTATTACTAACCTAATAATAAATTTATTGAGTAGTTCTTAGTACAAAGTGGTATAAATTCAACCCGAGGTACATCTTAAAGTTAAGGTATAATTTCCTCAGCTTTAGCTTGTCTTAGTGACTAACCCATACAATACTTATTGCGTGCTTTCAGGTACGTATGTTTAAAATAAACTATGAATATAGTCTATTTTTACGTTTTTTTGTTTTCTAATATTTAGGTCTAATAGGTTATACAATTTAGGTCCCATATAGAATACACTTTTTTGTCCGGTTTTTTTGTTTAATTTTTGTGTTTGTAGTTCTCCCGCTTCTTTTTGTCTAGTTTCGTAGTTGTGTTGTAGTATAATTTTTTCACTTTTATGCTGATACAGCACAGTGGTGTAAACATAGAGTTGTCTGGGGTCTAATTAGTTTCTGCATATAGTCTATTTGTTGGATAATCAAACCTTTTTTTATAAATAAATTTTATAAACTTCTTTTTGGTAATTTCAACTTCTTTTACCAACGTCTTCGAGACTGTACCCCATCCTACTATACCATATATAGTGAGTAATATAGAATGCGTAGTTGCGGTTCCGCAAACACTGCACCAACAATCTTAGTTTTCCAATATGTACATCCCATTTCAAGCGATTGTCTATTTGTATTCCTAAATAGATTATACTATTTACCCTTTCAAGAGTATGTACAGTTGTTGTACTTTTTATTATCAACTTATTATAAGTTGGTTGACCATCTTTGTAGCATGAGAAAGGGATGAACTTTGATTTGCTTATATTTATTGTAAGGAGTTTGTAGTCAAAATATTTCTACAATTTAAGTATATCATTTTCGACCTTTTTTTTTAAATCTGTCCAGTTTTTGTCTTTATAAAGTATAATTGTATCATAAGCATAAGATATTATATGTCCTGTTGTTGGTATGGTGTGCATATCATTGATATATAATATAAAGAGAATTGGACCAAGTATTGTACCTTGAGGTATTCCAAATTTAGTTTTGGTTCCGCTGCTAACTATGTTCTCTATTTTGACATACTGCATTCTGTCAGATAGATAGTTTACAAAGAGTTTTAGAGGTATACCTCTTACACCAATATCGCTTAGTAAGTCTATTAATTTAACATGACTAACAGTATCAAAAGCTTTTGCCAAATCTAAAAATACTGCCAGTGATTTTTCATTTTTATCTAGTGTAATCTGAATTTTTGTTATTAGTTTTTCAATTGCATCTTGTGTTGATTTAATCTCCCTGAAACCAAACTTAGATTCTGATATTAGCTTGTGTTTTATTAGAAAATCCACAAGTCTGTTTTTTACTGTTATTTCCGTTATTTTTGCAACAGTTGATATCGGTCTATAATTTGATGCAAAAAAGAACTGATAATCAACAAGGGTTGATTTTGAAACTATGGATCCAAGGTTGTTTCAAAAAATATCTGTTGCTTTTCAGCTATTCACTAATAGATTTCAAACTGAACGACAAACGAAAAAGTGCAAAACTCACCTGGAAATGGTCCAGATCCCTCAAGAACCTGTGCAGATCGCCCGCTTCTTCCAACTTGGCGTCTCTCTCCTTCAACATCTGCGTCAGCTGCTCCCAGATGATCTGAATCTGAACGATACGTTCGCGAATCAAAGCCGCCTCCTCCGGATGTTCCTTCTCGATGTTTGCGGCCTCCTTCTCCAGCGAGGTAAGTTTGGCTTGGATGGCCGCCAGGTCCCTTTCCATTCCGGACAGCCTCCTCTGTAGCGTCATGATACCTACGCAAAAAAATTAAATCACAACTCTCCACTTTATAAATACAAACATCCCCCCCCCCCCTCCCTCCCCTACCTGTCAGGTCCATCTCCAAGCTGTCGGTGCTCTGCAATATTCGTTTCTTGTCCTCTATCCAAGACACGGTCTCCCTGCACTCGATGTGGAAGCTCTGGACGCCGTGCGCCGAGTTGAGCTCGTCCCTCTTGGCCTCGGCCTTCTCCCTCAGCTCCGCCCACTTCTGGTTGAGCTGGTTCTGACGCTGGGTGATCTGTTCCGAGTTGGGATGTTCGACGTGCAGCAGCTGGCGCGCCAGCTGGTTGACGACGGCGACGCGGCTCGCATTCGCGTTCATCTCCTTCTCGAAGCCGTCGTKCCTGTGCTTCATGATCTCGACGTCCTCGATGTCTCGGGCGGGCACCATCGTCTGCAGCATGCGGTCCTTCTCGTTGATCCACTGTTCGACGCCGTCGCTTTCCGAGAACAGCTTGTAGAGCGAGAGGGCGTCGAGGAGGCGTTGTTTTCGCAGCTTGGCGAGTTCCAGCAGCTCTGTAAAAAATTTTTTTACAAAAATTCTTCATCATTGATTCTCCCAAAAAGGAAAAAGACGTTAACAAATAAAAATAGCGAATATATAGCAATTAAATATTATAATGCTTTACCAATTAACTTAAAACTGTTAGACAGCTCAAGGAAACTAATTAAAATTAAATTGCATAATTTAACTAATAAATATTAATATGATACAAATTGTTGTTGAAACAGAGATTTTTTTCTTTTAATGTTTTTTTCTAATTCATGTTATAGATTTAGGGATTGTGGGAATTGAGATATTTTGCATTGGTTATTAAGTAAAAATTGTTATGTTTTTTGTACACTTAGAGTTAATTTCAAGATTTACTTAGTTTTAAGTTTTAATTAATAAGTCAATCCAGAACTATGTTCAGGTAACTCAGTTTACCTTTATAGGCTGCGAGTTCATCAGATATTTTTATTATATCTGATTGTAATTCAATGTAATATTCTGGTTTAAATAAATAAAAAAAAGTTGGAGTGTGAAAGCTTCTCACTTAATGAAATATAAATACATCTCTTCTTACCCACCTTTATAACGATTGTCAATAGAAGCCAACCTCTGCGTAACTTCAGGCGCATTGGCGACCTCAGGTCCCAACTGTTCAGCTTGCTGATGCAGTTGTTCGATTATGCTGGCGTAATTCTTCAGTTCGTCCGTCACGTCACGATGTTTCTTAAGCAGAGACTGAGCGTTGCCCTCATCTCTGCCCACGTCTTCGCTGGAGACCAACCTGAGCGTGTCGAGCATCCATATGTCAATATCGTCGGCATCAGCGAACAGCTGATGATAATCCACGGCTTCCTCGAGGCGCTTGCGACGGTAGGCGGCCAGGTCAAGCAGGTGTTGCCACGACGCACGAATTTCCTAACAGAAACTGTTTTATAAAATGTCGAGCCTCATAAAGTGACATTTTTCGTACATGATGCTTTCCTTTGTCATCAATAAAAAAATTTTGTTAAAACATTTTATGATAAAAGTCAGCTCGATCGAAATATAGCTATAAAGGAAATGAAAAAAATTCATTTCTCTATAAGTGTGATAGTCAAGTTTTTATGTAAACTAAAACTACTGGAGAAGCCAGTTCGAAAACATTATTTGCTAATCCCTTTATCAAATCCTTTGTCGCTTCATTCAATCCTGAGCAGTTTCTTTGTTTTGTGTAAACATGTCTGTTCAATTTGGTAGGTAAATATGTAAATATATTACAGTACAAATTCATCCTAGTTACATATAAAGTCAAAATTTGGTCAGCCATGAAATTGGAAATCATTTTTCCATGGAAAAACAAAAAAAATTTGTCATGAATAGCAACAGAGAAAAGAATTATCCAGCAAAAGTTAGTATAAATTAACTTGCCTAATTCTTACCTACCCACAGTTGGGATTTTTTTTTCTGTTGGCAGCTGTACCTTATTGTATTGAAGTTGAAGTTATTAAAATTGCGGAACCCTCAAAATGGAGGTATGACAACTAAATTTTAGTGAAAAGATTAAGCCATAATATTTCTTTTAGGGTTCTTTTTCCAGTTTTATTTATTTTTTCCCTTCACTGTTTGAGTCCTAGTCCTGGTCCGTATTATTGTTTTGGTTTGTCTGGTGGTTGGAGTACAAGGGTTGGCACAAAATTACTGCACCTTACCATTTCTTGCCAGTACAAGACTTGTGAAAGACTTCAGGAAATTTCGAGGTGACAGCGTCAGTTGTGACAGTGTCAAAAGCAGGTCAGACAGTTACAGATCTTTATTTGGGAGACTTATCAAAAAGAAAAAGGATTCAAATAAGTGCTGGAAGGCCCCTGAATCTAAATTCTGATTATCTTTTATTTGTTAAATAGTTTAGTTAGAGTTATACAAAATTATTAGATATATTTGAACTCAGAGGAACTGTATTTTTTTTTTGTATGATTATTATTGAGATTGTTTAAAAAAAAATCATTACCTATTACATTACCAATTCTGTAATTATACTTAACTATATATATAACGAATTAAATTTTTTAAATTTAAACTTAAGTCTTCATAGATGTAGAGTAATTTACTAAAGCTGTAAATAAGCCTGTTTAATATACGTTTYTTGGGAATTCTTAGTATCTTTGTTTGGAATGAAACTGGCAAGCGTGTAAGTGAAGTAATTTTGGTGATTTTGGGAATTTCACTTCTATTTGACAATATATTCGTGGTGAGAAATCACCCTGGTGCCCAATCTACCACTTTTAATTATTACCCAGCCCATTCGCACTGCTAGCTGGTTGGCATCACACGAATATCGAGGCCGTAATCTTTACCAACGTTCTTAGTAGAATTTTGTGTAATAAGTTTTTCAAACAACTACAAACAGGAAATTTAATTTTCCTCTGTTTGTGGGCTAGTAAATTGACGGTATAAAAAAAATATAACGGCAACAAACAAGCCTATTTTCAGAAGCACCAACCTGCAATCTCTTGTCGACGTGCTCCGCGCCAAAGTGCCCAGTGCTGATCAATTCTTCCCCGACGCCGACGACAGCGTCCAACTGCGGTTCGTGAGCGGCGATTTCGTTCTCCAACGCTTTATGCTTGCCCAGCAACAGATTGACGGTGGTCAAATCGTGACCGATATCGGCAGTCGATACAATCTGTTCCTTCTCCTTTATCCAGTTCTCCTCGTCCGCCATGTCCCAATAGAACTGCCACAATTTACGGCTCTCCTCCAATCGAGAACGTCTTTCGACCGCCAACCGAACCAGTTCCGCGTAGGCATCCTCAAGTTGCTGTACCTGTTTACAAAAGAAAAGAAATAATCAAATTTATTATTGTCAATT
This sequence comes from Rhyzopertha dominica, assembly GCA_025024175.1. NCBI lineage: Eukaryota > Metazoa > Arthropoda > Insecta > Coleoptera > Bostrichidae > Rhyzopertha > Rhyzopertha dominica. The sequence goes on along the minus strand of QCXZ01000041.1, from coordinate 92,490 downwards.
TTTTTAATTACCCTTTCGATGACCAAAGACGGATCACACGGACGGTATCCTTCCGCAGTTTCTGTGTCCAGGAAACGTTGTGACGTGTTGGCCACGGCTTTGACACGATCTCCGAGGATGTTTATGTCTGCCTCTAGGAGGTTGTGTTTTTGCAGGAGATCCTCTACGCCCATGAGATGCTTGCCGTAATCTCCCGTTAATAGACGTGCTTTGAGGTCCTCCATGGAATCTATATGTACATAAAAAAAATGAGAGGGTATTTTGTTGTGTTGGTTGGGTTGGGTTGGTTGGTGTTGTGTTGGTTTCACAAGAGTGAAAAGTTTCGATGAACAACATTTAAAAACGATATATTTTTTTAAATTTACATTCAAGACCAAGGCGCCACACTCACCCAATATGTGAAGCATCTCTTGGAAGCTCTGTTGCAACTGCAAGCTCAATTCCAGGCGGTGTCTACGCGCCCTAAGCAATTCCAAAAGGTAATTCCACAGCCTGAGCACATTATCCTTCCTGGCGTTGATCCTCTCCATGTCGTGATAGTTCTCGGCCTCGAGCTCGGCGGCGACGGCCACCACCGCCTGCACCCTCTCCTCGTACGCCAGAATGTCGGTCTCGATGGCCTCGTGCTTCTTGGCGGCTGCCTCGACGGCGGCCAGGTCCTGCCCGAAGTTGTCCTGCGACACGAGGCGCTGGTTCTCCGACAGCCACGTCTCCCGCATGCTGGCCTTGCGGTTGAAGCGTGCCGCCAGCTGCTCCAGTTTCTCCTGGCGGATGAGCTCCTCCCGGAGGGCGAGCTCGCGCTCGTGCTCCGCCTTCTCCAGTCGCTCCCACGCCTTGTTTATGTCCGAGATCATCTTGCCCTCGCGCGGCGTGTACGGGCGCTGGTTGTTGGCTCGCATTTTCGATTGCAGCGTGAAGAGGAGGATCTCCAGGTTGCCCTTTTCCACAAATTTCGGGGGCTTCTCCACAGTTCTGTATTTTAATTGAACAGGGTGAGAATAAATATTTGCTTTGGTTTATCTAACGGTATCTTGATTCTAACTTTACAAATAAAATATTTCAAAAATTATGTACCACGACACCTAAAACACCGGTATTTCAGTCGTCACCATTTTTTCGTCAATATCTATTGGCAACACTAATCCTAGGTACGTCACTGAAATGTCAACATTTTGATTTTTAAATACTTCCTACTTTTGTTTCTAGCATTTTACATAGAATTGGACCAAATTACACTGCAATTCGATTTCCTTAAGCCATTTCCGTCAKATTCAACTTTTTTGTCTCCCTTAGGAAGTATTTTTCCACAAATGTTTATTTCAACTTTTTTTCATACCTTGAATTTTCAACACTCGTTTAGAAAACGCCCTGTATATATGCTGCTATTATTTAAATGTATTCGGTATTTAGAAAAAGTAATTTATGTACAGAAATATTTTGTACTTGAAGTATAGTATAATAATAATAATACACTTTATTAATTAGCACAAGGCTAGTATTTGATACATTGGAAAATAACATTTATTAATTTATTTAATGTTCAACATGATTACACAAAACAAATTAAACAATATTTGCACGCTACCCAGTGCCCGTAATATAAACCAGCAACTGTGATTTGAAGCATCTAAGAGATTTAGCAGATCTAACAGGAAGTGGCAATGAATTGTATTTTATAAAACCTTTAAAAAATAGAGATTTAGAGGCAGTTGCGTAAGTTCTATTCACAAAAATATCACCAGCCTTTCGAGTTTCATACTGATGAACATCATGTGCCCTAACTATCATTTTTGTTAGGTAAGGTGGCATGAGATTATTTATTGTTTTATATATAAAGACCATCGTAAGATACAGCACCCTATCCGTAATATTCAACCACTGTAGAGCAATCAACATAGTCCTAATCGGCGTGAGCCTGGCACACTTTAGAATAATTCTCATTACACGATTTTGAAGTTTTTGCAAGCAAGACATCTTGTTAAGGTTGAATTGGAACACTATCGACCCACAGTATTCAAAATGAAGTTGTATAATAGTTTTACATATTCTAATGGTCGTTTCCATAGAAAGGAATTTACCCACTCTTGATAAAAAGAACAACTTTTTAGATATTTTCTTTTGCATGTAGTTAAAGTGCTCATCAAACGATAACAAGCAGTCAATTGTGAGACTTAGGTATTTATATATCCTACAATTGCAAATATGCAAATCTATTTTATCTAAATCTAGTTCTCTACCTGTATTTAAATACTATTTTAATTCAAAATACTTTTGCTGAAAAGAAAGTACTGTTTGAAAGTGTTTTATACAGTTCTAAATCAGTTTATGTAAAAATTTCATTTTGCCATTTTTAACACCAGGCTTGGCACAGAAGATGTTTAAATTCAAAGAGCTGGAAGAAGGAAGGCCAATAAAATCTCAAACAACAATCTCAAACCGTTATCTCAATGGGGTTTAATTTACTTAGAGTTTGTACGAACAGGTAGGTTAATAATTAGTAACCAAAGATGATTTTTAATATTTTGTCTTCTCAGTTGAAACAAAAATTTAAAACGAACTCACCTATAGTTGTTAAACTGACTCAACTGCAGCTGCACCCCGCTAAGGCTGTTCGCAAACTGCCTGTCTCCCAGAGCGACGATCGTAGCCTGAATCCACGCCAACAGGTCGCTGGTTAACGATTCGTACTCTTTGATCATCCTCTCGTTCTCCATGGCGATGCCCACGACCTTCCCGATACGTTTTCCCTGCACCGTCTCCTGCTTCATCTTGCTGAAGTAATGGTAGTACGTCACGACATAAGTGATTATCGATTTTTCGTCCGGTTGATCCACGTAAACGTCCTCGGCGTCCAGCAACTTCGTCAGCCCCAGTTTGTCTTCAGCCACGTTGAAGGCGTTGTTCAGGTTGTGGATCGGGTTCGATTTCGAGAGTTTTTCGAATTGAATAAGGTCGGGACGGTGCTTGTGGATGATGGCGTTGAAGGCGAGACCGTCCCGCCACGATGTGGTGAAGTTTCTGACGTTCACGTTGTGGTAACCGGCCGTTTTCATCTGACACCAGAGGAGCAACGCATCTTTGGCAGATTTTGTTTCTTGGTTTTCGGTTTCTTCTATTGTGATGTCTTGGATTTGGAAGCGCAGAATTATAGTCCAAATGAGACCTGGAGGAATCATTGAAGTTACTCTTGAAACAATTATTAAACCCCAAATAATGGATTTTGAAAAGAAGTTCAATACATGTTTGGCTCTATTGAAATATATAATATAAATAAATATAAAGAACATATTTCTAAACTTAGGTACTTGGAAAAAGAACCAAGAAACACTAGTTCCATACCTAATGAGAGTCGTGGATTTCCGTCAACTATGTCGTGTGATCCCATGTTCTCTAAGTGCACTCTTTGTTCCCGTAAAAACTGCAGCGCCTCGTCCACATTTTCGAGGCAGTGGATGCGCATCTTTCCCTTAGTCGGCCTTGGTAATCGTTCACCTGATAATACTTCTAGGAGTTTTATGAGGTTCTTGCCATCTCGCAAGTCGAGGTATAAGTCTGCGATACGTGAATTGACTCGTACTAAGTGGGAGTTCACCCATTTTTGGAAAGTCTTCTTTTGAACGCTTTCTCTTTCGTCTGTAAAAAAATTAAAAGGAATAATATATGTGAAGCGACAAATTTTACTGAGATATACATATATCTAATATTGTAAACACTTTTATATGAAGAATTTGTACAAAAATATTAGGAAAAACTTCGAAAAAATATATGCGCAATTTTAAGTGTCTTTTTTTGAGATTTCACTAATCTAGAAGCAATGTAAATCTATTAAATCTTTATATAGAAGCCTCCAGTAGCAAATAATTATTTTTTAAGTTACTGACTGTTTTATTAGCTAATGCCCCATCTTCACCTCTTAAATCAGTGACAGCCCTTTCGAAGCTCTCAAAAAATAACACCTCCACCTCACTGGGCGTAGCACACTCCARTACTGCACCATACTGAGTAGCGCAGACAAAAGTGAAAAACCAATCAGGAAATACCGATAACCACACCTCTGATAAGAATGTTTACCAACCTGCTAGGGCCTTTATCCTCGATCGCTCGAATAAACGCGATGAAGAGTTTCCCCCATCATACTCGTAGTCTTCCACTATCTCCTGTTGTAGCGTGGGATCCCAGCGAACTATGCTTATGTCTGTGGTCATGATGGACAGTCACCAGCTACGCTGGTTATCTGCAAAGATACAGATCGGTCTGAAAATGATGGCTGGTAAATCCACCAAGCGTTACAGATGTACTTAAATCTTATCATGCTGTTTTGAACTTAACCTTTGGCTTAAACTCTAAAAATAAGGCTTACTCGGTGGTTATTTAAAATTAAAAAAATTAAATTGCCGTTTTTAAGTTTTACAAGCAATACAGATTATTATTTTATTCAAAAACCGTTACTATTTTGTTAAAAAAAAATAAGAATTTTATAGCTTTCCTACCACATTTGTTCGACAATGAACGCGTAAATAATCAAGCACGATAATAATAATTATTATTATTATTCTAGACACACCCACATGTAGTTTCCCCAAAATAATTCGTTACCTACGTAGGTTACGTATTTATTCATTATAAGTAAACCAAACGCAAAGCAAACACTAGTAAAAATCCCTTTTTTTTACGACTGGCATTTGAATACGCCTACTTCGATTACACGGCAATAAACAACTAAATTTTACTTCAAGGTTGCCACTTGTATGCAGTAACAACGCGTTATACCGCGGTGTTAAGTGCGCTATATTTAAACACGTCCAAGTGACGTGACCTCATCCACAGATAACAGAAGCACTCGTCATTATACCTACTATTAATTTATGGTACAATTTATAACCAGGGTTGCCAAGACTTTGATTATGTATATACAATTTCAGAACGTTGTTACCCACTACTTTTAGTGTGTGATATAGAAAAGGGCTGGGCAAAGTATCTTAAGTATCAAATATATTAAAAATATCAAAGTATTAAAAAGCATCATAGGTATTGTCGCACCCAAAGTATTGGTGGTGTTAAAAATAATAAAAATGTTAATTTAAACAACTAAAGAAATATTCCTATTTCAATCATTTAAACATCGATTTACAGTATATACCTATAGTGAAGTAAGTTTGATACTTTCAATACTTTTTGGTACATTCGATTTTCTAAAGCAAATCAGACACTGACAACGCTGCGCTAGTATACACGTTTAAAACTGTACCTAAATTTATTGATCTAGCCGTTGTATTTTCGTGGATTCCACGCCGAAGGTCTAATAATAAAAATGCGGTTGTATTTTTGGGGATTTCGCGTCCACTATCAGGCAAGGCTAGGTATATTCGAAACTATAGGTTTATCAGTACAATGGTTGCGTCTGTAAAATCGATGGGGGTTGCGTGTGATAAAGAACAAGTAAAAAACGACAGTGCCAGAAATTATCATGGGAATTTTTGGAGGGCGTTAACCTTTGTATCCGATAATCTACTCGATAGAAAGGAACACTAAAAGCTTATCTACTAGCCACCCTCAGCTTGCCTAAAAACATTAATCGGGCATGTTTTCACTGGGCTGAAAATAACTAACTACCTAACACTTACCAACATGTGGCGTGTTTACACTTTGTATCTAGGATCTACCTTTACAATATAGTCATCGATACTTTTTGATGTTTTAAATTTTAATGTTTCAGTTCAAAATTGACCAGGACATTCGTTGAGCAACTGATTATGCAAGGTCTAAAATCTAAAAATACTAACGAGCACGTGTTAAACAATAACAAATTACAAAGTACTATTCGTCCCATTTAATATAATTATAATTGTGGGAAAATTCTCATAAAGATAAACGCAAATAGAAGCGTTACGAATAGTTATGACTTATGTTCAATATTTTTTTTGTCAGAAACTAAAGCAGAATAATCGTTAGTTCCAAGAGACATGCGTGATCCCAATTCACACAACTTTATTGTTAAGCATTATAAAAATTTCTCTACTTAAAACGTATACTGTGCAATTTTGGCATCACCAAATAATATAGAACAATATAAACAGCTTATCCAAAAAGGAATACAACTGATGTTAATTCTCCTTCACAGTCTAGCTAAGTATACGGTTAAGCAGACTATGCAACAATACTGCATTGTAAAAACATGTCTATTATTATCTACTTTAAGATATTTTCAGAGATCAGTATATCATAGTTATAAATGATATAGGACAATAATTATGAAGTTAGTAACTCGGTTAATAATGTAACGGTAATTGTCGTTACCTGAAGATGAAACGATCAAATAAATACCAGGAAAACGAAATTAACAAAACTTGTTGCTTACAAAAAAACGTTAATTTCTTGCGCAACGCACGTCAGTTTCCAGAACCTACTGAGACACATTAGCATCAACGACTAACAGTGCTTATCGTTTACGTAGTTTTTTTTTAGTACCCTTGTCAGTATAGCTCACTGAACACGTTAAAGGCTTGACAAAAGGCAGCACTCACTCTGGCTGGTCTATTTCAAGGAGTATCAAAGATCGAGGCTTGTTAATTAACTTTGATACTAAGCTACGAAGTTCGGGGTGATGACGTTCAACTTAAATGAAATCCGTTTCAAAACAATGATTCGCGACGAACTTTGTAATGCCAGGTACTTACATGCAAGCGTTACTTTTCGTTAGACTTCCCTCCTAGTTAATAATACAAAATTGTATGGCTAAAAGAATTATAGCTTCTTTTTAATTGTGGTGATAGTAAAAATTATATTGGTACAGTTTAACTTCATTTACTAACCATTGATATTCAAAAACTATTTACATTAAATTTACTCCTTTTTATACCAAAGATATAATAATAGAAGATAATAGCACATTTCTTTACTGCAAATAGATGCCAACAAAGGTCGATGCCCGACGGACTATACTAGGATCTGTTTACTATTTCTGTACTTCTAGCTCTAAACACATCAGTTTGCCCCTATAGTAATCATACTTGACAATTTTGTCCATGATTTTAAAAATCGTCAAAACTGAAGAAATCCATACATGGCAGTATCGAACAGAAAGTACTAGTAAAAGTACTAATCGAAAAATTAGGGCAAATATTTAGTTGTACCGACACTACTTTACGTAAACATTGCATAATAATTATTGATAAAGATAAAGTTTAATAGCACACAGGACGACATTCGACAACCTTTTGGCATTAGATATCACAAGAACGTACCTCGAACCTTCCAACCCAAGTTATCCCCTTATTCCTCTCTCCCGAAAGCGTGATACACGAAGTCGTTTTCCATGACGACGACCGATCCAAAAACCGAAAGCGTCGTAATGTTCGGCACCAGCTGATTTTGCAACGACAATGGAAACTGGCGACGTGATGTGCCCGGAGAGAAATTCCACCTAATCGATGGAGAGGCGTCGCGGCGCCTGACCRACTCGACTACCCCCAGACTGCGACGTCTGCTTCGATCCCGTTTGAACTGTTGGGGGCCGCAAAACGGCAAACTGGCAAACAGGGAAATGGGTCAATCGCGGAATTGTTCATTAGTACTGCAGGTTGATTGTGGACGAACTGATAAATTAATAATGATGATTTAAACTTATTGGATGTACTGCGCCATGTTCTGTATGCGCTGATCGAGAATTGCAAAAAAATATATACACGTATATTCGGTTTCTGTCTCCATCCGCCAGTGTCTGTAGGTTACCTGGTCTAACCTGTTATGGCGTATTCTTTTTATGCTTTTCTGTACAACATTTGACTAATCTTTCGGCAAATGACAATTGTCCATGTATAAGTTGTTAGGCTTCCTTAATTTGTACAGTGATACTTAAAGAGCATTTTTATTAGCTTCTACAGTTAAATAGTTACGTTATGTCCTCTTTTTATCAAGAAACTACAAAAAAATAAAGGCTGAAGTTGCGTCTGTTATGAAATTTGACCCGTCAACGTCAATGAAGCCAAATAAAAAGAAACATAACGGGATGCATTACCGACCACCAAGCGGATGTGGCAGAAATTCTCACACTCTGCTGGATAAATTAAAATGCGCAATATCCGAGGCCAAAATATAATATTCCAGTAACGTAAAAATCGCAGTGACATTTTAAGCAGTTGTAGAAACTACGCATTGTACAACCATGAAAGAAAGGCATAATTGTTTATTCTAATTACTTTTGCTGATTCTGAGTCCTTACTTTTTATAATACAACAATGCATACAAATAGAGTCAGTAACATGCTCTTTAAATTCTGATTCTGTTTCCATAACAAGATTGAACCAGAAATGGCGAAAAATAGTTTTACTGGACTAGAAAAAAATATATGGAGGAACACCACTAATAAAAAGAAAACAATAATTTTAGAAGACACTCTATTTACATACAAGTTAGCATTTTAGTACGAATAATTTTAAAGCTTCCACGCGTCGTTATGCATCATAACAATTACCGTCAATAAAAAGTATAGAATCCATGAAATTAGTGAACCATACTGAATGAAATTATTGCCAGGAAACGTAGCCTTAAGTTAGCAACTCCTGGGAATTTACCATTACTATTTCGGCGTGCTATCATTACCAGATAATGATGATAGCAGTCATTAAACATGAGAAACGACTTAACAAAACATAAATACTTTAGGTTATGTGAAATAGCCTCGTTTGCTTTTTAAGCTTGGACACTACATTAAATAATTCGCAGTTCATGAACATGAAAATTCGATTCCATAAGATTTGCATTTGAATACCGGGACACATCCAACAGATATCGTTCAAATTTTGTACTGCAATAACTGTTTTGCATGATGCATGATGAGGACTTGTAATATATGATGTACTAATATGTATTCCTTAAAAAACAACACTACCTATTCCTGAATGCCCCTTTTATATTTCGACAGGAGCATTGCTCCAGGCCCCAAACTTTTACCACTTCAATCAGCAACAGGATATTTAAAAAATGTAGGTCATGGAGTTCACAGTATACCTGTACGCCACGGCAAACAACCGTTGTCTACAAAAAAAAAACCTACCTACAACAGCATTGTAATATTGACCGTACCGCCCACGCTTCCACACATTATGATGTAACAGTCTCGTCCTCCTCCAGTTTAATAACAAACAAGATAATCATCGTCACCATTACGTTGCCCATCAGATCATCAAATTAAAACTGTTTTGTCACAGGTCGGAATGCACTTACGACAATTGACAAGTAGGCAGGTACTTGACCTCTCGTTTTGATCCAGTTATCGTTGAATCCGTTATTATTATGTGCCGAAAAAACAAAAGCCTGTGCAAAATTCCATATAGAAATATGAATTTGTTTCAAGGCCGACACGCTGTAATGATTCATTCACACATCATGCGTATTTATAGCTGCAAGCACCGAGGGCAAAGTGGTATATCATTATCACTTAATTCGTGACATAAGCAATCAAAAATTCCTTTCGGTTTCATTTACGACCCACATTAAAATTGGCATACTTTCTTCAATGAAATGAGTTTCGTTAACAGATAAAATCGATCTCTTATAGATAACGATCAATATATGTACTTATCTATATACCGAAAAAAATCAGAGATCTACAATAATTACGATATCTAATAATCCCGTACACAAAAATAAAAAACATACAAGACGTAACACTTTTCGTTTGTTTTTATGTCCGGCTTATAGTTCGGCGACATAAAAAAGATGTTAGGTATGCATAGAAATAACTATTGTGCTTAACGACTTAACGACAAATTCCTGGAAGCTAATAGATTAAGATCAAATGATAAACAAGTGATTAAACCTGTTGCGGCATTAATACATTAAAATTAATAAGTCTGATAACCACCGATTAAGCTTGTTTGGATGGTTACACCTATTCTGACGTTCAGTCGGCCATTTTAAATGGTTTTATGGGACATTCTGGGTTATCGGCAACTGTTATTCTAAAAGCATTACACAAAGTAGTGCTCACCTGCAATGCCCTACTAATCGTGCAGCTTATTTCCCCTCGGGAAACGACAGATCACAGGTTTTTCACTCAATCACCAAAGTATTTTTGTGTATTTCACACCGCACTACATGCAAACGCCCTTCTTGACAACTAACTGCAAGTGCTGACGGTGGAGCATGCGCAGCACGCCACCACAGGCCAGAGGTCCAAGTAGAGATGCGCGCGAGTCCGTTCGGATCCGTTCCGCGGATCCGGTTCCGGAGATGGAGGTGAATTGGTTGGATCCGGATTCGGTTCCCGAACTCGTCCAGCATATTTGTTATTATTATTATTATTAAAGTTTGTGAATATACTGTTTTCGTTAAAAAATCAGTGCCGACCGTACTTGGTTTCTTATTATTATCTACACAAAGTTTTTAAATGTCTTCTGTTTAGGTCTAGTGGAACGGGTCCGCAAGTCATTTGGATTCAGTAGATCAGGATCCACCTGCAGATTTGAACCGCTCAACTCTACAAACTACACAGTGAATTAATTAACAAATTAAATCTGACAAAAAGAGATTAAAAGTCCTATTCCTGGCCCATGAATTTTAATAGAGGTTACACGGTGTAATAATTTAGTAGTATCATGCGATACGGTAGTAGGTATGCCTAATCTGTGATGTCACTTTATCCTATTATGTAAAAACTCCCCACATTCTTTGTAATTTATCCCATTAGGATATGAGTTAATAATCATACTTATCTAATGCAGTTAATAAGATTTATTTATTTTAAACAATTAGGTAGGTTGGTAGATAACTACGTTTTGAACAAAATCCCAGTATCTGAAAATATACCTGTAACGCAATGTTGCCACAATTATATTTTTTCCACTAATCTACGGTGCGTGGAGGAAGAAATTTTATAGGAATTCTACAAGTTACAATTGCAAGAGAATGTAAAATGAATAATGTAAAAGAAAGTTGATATTTTAAAACAGATGCACAGCAGAAGTAAAATGGTATAGGTATATGACGATTAATAATGAGAATGTAAGCCAATCTAGTATTAAGGTATTTTCTGTTATTATCCATTACCGGTGAAACATATTATGGCAACGTTGTTGGAAGGCATAGTTTCCACTTTCCAGTCCACTTATTTTTACTAAAAAGTGCCTGTGAATCTTACAGGGTAGAAAATACCATGATACGATGAACTACATTGTTAAAAGTAAAAAAAAGATGTGACGTGGACATTAGTCATTTTCTTGAAATCGTTATTCACTATTCACAAGTAAATTTATTACCACACAGTGTTAAAACTACCAAACTGGTAATTATTGTTGGTGAGTTGGTGTGATATTTAGAAAAAATGGCCACAAGCCCTGATTATCAGAGGCGTCCCACAAACTCAGATAACGTCCGCCAAAATGAGAGGAGGCAGTATGGCAATCCCCAAATGGGTTCGCCTAACAGACGAAAACAACAGAGGCCGGTATATGTTGAAGACTTACGAGAAAAACTGAATCGAAAGAGACGTGAACAAGCAGAAGTGAGTTGTGAAAGCGTACATACCCTAGAATGTAGTAACTAGTGAATTTGTAAGGTTAACATTATGGCTTACATTTGCTATAATCAAAAAATGTTCACTAGTCACTACCTTCTTGAAAAAACGATTGTTCCTACATTTGTTGTGTACGTAATTGGTTGCAGGGGCAATCCGTAGGACCACCACCAGATCCGTCATACAACTTTTTGAAAGATCCGGACCGTGATCCTCCACCCATTAATCAACAACAAACGCATTACACGAAAACATTCTATGCTAAGAGGGGATCGAATCAGAGGCCCCCGCACACCCACAGGAGGGAAAATAACGATTACCGAAGACAGGAGAATCGAGGCAGGCCTCAAAAGTCGCAGATGATACAGCCAGTCAATATAAAAGTACAGCTCGCAACGAACACCGGCGAGAGGTCTTGCGTCGTCGACGAAGACCACAAACTGCCGGAGATGAAGCATGTGCCCGACAGAAGGGACGACTATAACGACAGGCAGCAGTTTTATTACCGGAACCCGCAGAGAGGTAGAGGCAGGGGTGGCAGAGGAAGGGGGAGGGGGAGGGGCGGTCGTGCCAACTACGGACAAAGACAGAACAGAAACGATCGAACGGATGAGCAGGTGGTGAACGAGGTGGCAGAGGAATCTTGGGACGTTCCTGACAACCAAGATCAAGACGGCATTGAAAAGCAAGGAGAAAAACGGGAGGAGACTCGAAACGACGAGAAAGAGACGGACGAGTCTGCAAATAACGAAGAAGGAAGCGAGGCGCAAATTGAACGTTCCCAAAGCGACCCGGAAAGTGATAAGGATAGTGAGGGTGGTGGCAATAATAATGTTGAGCCCCAGGAGGACGGGGAGAAGCCATAGATTATTTTAAATGCTTTATTTTTATTATATTACCATAATATATTTATTATGATTTTATTTATATTTTACATGTTTATGACAATACAGTTTTAATCGTTTACATGTTGTAGTATCTCTGCAATTTTTGTTGCCACATTATACAATGTGTTCCAGTTAAAACAAGCCACCCTGTATAATTCTGTACATGTTATGTTCTCGAAAAAATCTTGATACATGTCAACTTTTGTTTCCAGGGGGACACAACACGATTTTTCCCCCCACATCACACGTCAAAAAGTTCAAATGGGAAGCAATGTGGAGTGACACCTCATTGAAAAGGCCTTTCAATTCTCTATTCACAGAAAAGCAAAAATAAACTACTAGTATCTTTGTTAACATCACTAATTTAGTTCAAACTAAATTCGTTTATCATACTGACTGACTTAATTACCTTGTAAACTTTGAGTTAAATTTTCCACGAGTCTTTTTCGTCTTAACAGTGGTTCACACAATGCAAGAAAGAATTCACTTTGAAGAAGACAAGGAATAGCTATACATTATTTTCTATAATGAAGACAGTTACTAATTTGGTAAAATAATGACATTGATTTGTTGTCAGATTAAATTAAGAATATGTCTCGGTCTGATTTGTTTACTCTTTATTCAAGACATCGGAAGAAATTCCATTACATTTTGTAACAACTAACGCATAAATACTAAAACACGAAAATAATCTTAAGTCGCCCAAAACTTTGCGCATTTGTTTATCTTCTTTAACAAATCAGGGTCATTTAGTTTGTTCTAGAAAAGATACATATTTAGAACTGACAGTAAAATGTTAGCCCCCTTTGTTACCTTAATAGCTTGCCCATAACAAAGTGAGGCCTCCACATAACGACCTAACTGCACATTAACCAATGTCAAATAAGCCCACGTTTCAGCTAATCTATTGTCGCATAAATTCGATTCAACCATGCAAGCCTCCGCACTCAAAGGATCGTTTTGCTGTAAAAATGCAGTTCGGTGATACAAGATTTTGTGGGATCGGTAAAATCTCACCTTGAAGTACATTAAACCTGCAGCTAGCCAAGTATAAGGTGTTGGACTGTGCTTACACGCCAATAATAGCATTTTTCTAGCCTCTTGAGTTTCATTCAGTGCTTCTAACACCACAGATATATTCACGTACACCATGTGTACATCTTCCGGCCGATTATATGATTCTAGCACGTGCATGTACATTTGTTTGGCCGTTTGTATGTCACCTAAAGCCAGTAGGCAGTGTCCTTTTAAAGCAGCTGTCGCGTAGTCCTAACAAACGACGATGAAAAAATTCAATTTAAATTAAGAATTTAACGGAATCTATACCAGTCCCTGTGCTGCTTCCGTTTGCGTCAAATGATAAAGAGCAGAGTCATATTTTTGGTTGTAATAATAAGTGACTGCTATGAGATAATCCACGGTTGTATTGACTTGAAGTGCGCAGTACGACAAAGCTGTGTCTACATACTGAAGAAGAAACATGTTTGGAATAAATGGTGTGTGTTTGGTGGCATATAATACCTCAAAACATCTCAATTTTATCAGCAATACTGCGGCTCTTGTGTAGATATCGTTGGGGCAAATACTCGAAGACCATGCCAAATCATCTGTGTCCATAAAGTAGTCTTTTTCTCTGGAACTGTCATTTAAGTACCTTTTAGCCATTTCACAACACATTTGTTCACCTTCGTATAATTTCCTACTCTTGTAGAAAAGGAGTAGTACCCCCCACCCTTAAAGGACTTATTTAAGATTTTGTTTGGATTACAGTTATTATTATTATTACTTACCGTCAGACCATCGAGGATATTCAGCCATCACCGAAAGAAAACATGTTTCGGCTTCTTCATAATGCTCTTTTAATGATAATACCAATCCACACATCAGCAGGCTGTAAACGTAAAGAATATAAATTTGTTTTTCACTATTTTCTTTTCATGGATACCCATAACGATGTTTTGCATTCCCAGCTAAAGCTTGCCTCACACATTCAAATGCCTTTTCAACGTCTTTGATTTCCATGCAGAAAACTGCATAATCAAACCAGTAATCGGCATTATTTTCATCACGGGTTACTCTCTGGAAATACGAGTCTGCCTAACTAACAGGGAACGGCAAAAACAATAATGATATGTTTTACCTCAATATAATACCTTTCCGCCAGTGAATCTGCATTCATTTCACACGCTTCTTTTGCATACAGCAGCAAGTGATCTAAAGCTGCTAAAGTTCCAACAGGCTTAGGTCCCAAACCATAATTTACAATTTCATTAAGAACTGTATGCATTTGGGAAACTAAATCTACGTAAATCTCTGCCACGAGACTCTGGTATTCTGCCTGGCTCCTGTCACTGCTGCCATCAAAAGAATACTTGTCATTAACTATAACGGATGTTGCTTTTGTCAGTGAACTCATATATGTTTGATACACCCCAGTCCTTTGAAGATACGTTAGGAAGTTTATCTTTTCTTTCGGGTTATCTCCAGAACACGGACCTAAACAGGTTGTATTTAAAATATTCAAATATAGAGAGTACTAATCTTTAATACATATGCAGCCACATTTCCCCAAAGTATCCAGATATTCTTCGTACTGTTGGTTCAAATCGTCTGTTAGCCTGCGTATTGTTTCTTTGTAATACTGTTCGGCAAGATGTGAAGTGACTACTGCTTTTGGCAAGGAAGGTTTTTCCGGGATAAATTTCTGCAATCTAAGTATACATTTAGTGAAGAGAATTTGGAGAAAGGGTAAAATCAAAATGAAGAAAATAAATTAAATTTGATGTTGAATAAATGTGCAAGTGTTTGAATATATGTATTTTTTGTATGGCTCCTTTGCAGAATAGTAATTAAAATAAAGTTTCTTTTTTTAAAAGAAAATGTTTAACATGCATATTATGGCATATTTTAAATTCTTTCAAGTTGGTACACTTCAAAGAATATGTACACTTCTGATGGTAATTTTTTCTGTCATTTTTATTTTAGATATGACTTCTTGAGTACTTTTACATAAAAAAGCTAATCTAGGTTCATATCGACAGGGCTGACTTTGTACTTGCACCAAAGATTAAAACCAACTTTGCTCAACAAACAAATAATGAATTACAAGAGAAAAAACAGGTATACAACTACAAAAAAAATTGTTAATTCCTTATAGCTTTTAAAAGGGCGAGGTATAAATCAATATATCTAGCTATTAAATATGCAATTTGCATAAAAACCGAGCTTTAGCCGTCACAAACTCACTCGAGGGTTAGGTCCTCTAATTGCCTCCTTGGAGCATACGGCCTGAAAAGTTCAATTTCCACAACTATAAAAGCGGGTTCCCCACTATCATTCAAAACCTGAATGCTGGGTTCTGGTGGTGGTGGTGGTGGACCTGGTAACAGCTTCGAAGGAAAAAACGAGATTTATGCCAGCAGCCAAAAAAGCATCTACTCACTTCTTTGAGGTCATTTCCTTCT
Source organism: Rhyzopertha dominica (assembly GCA_025024175.1). Lineage (NCBI taxonomy): Eukaryota > Metazoa > Arthropoda > Insecta > Coleoptera > Bostrichidae > Rhyzopertha > Rhyzopertha dominica. The sequence continues at coordinate 76,624 of QCXZ01000041.1, read as the reverse complement.
TTGGGCTCGGCACCTTTCTTTCCACCTTTGGAGCCTTTACCAGACCCCTTACTCGATCCTTTTTTGCCTGCCTTTTCGCCTTTAGCTGATCCCTTACCTGATGACCCTTTGCCTGCCTTCCCGCCCTTCGCTGACCCCTTACTCGATGATTTGCCTGCCTTTCCCCCTTTGGCTTTGACATTGTCAGCTTCCTTAGGTTCCTCTTTTTTCGGAAAGAAATAAGAATCAGCAAAACCAGTTTTTTCACGCATCTCATGCTCTTGAAATGTTCTCAGTGGACAGGCAACCCTTACTTTAGAAACTAAAAAGATTGAAGATGAGCGGAACTTTTTTTGGGATGTCCGTATCATTAGAACCTCCAGGATATAACAGAGAAGTTATATCGATTAGAGCCATTAAATGAAGGTAATCAGTTTGGGGTGGTTTTGATATTTCTTTCTTGGGGTCTACACCTTCTTGCGAAGTTTGCTACAAAAATCTGTAAAAAACAGTGTTGACAGACACGCGAATCTTTTACCTCGACTGGCATGCATATCAAAATCTCCACGGGTATGTGCCTGTATTTCCTGAGCTGTTTGTAGAATGCGGCGCATCCATCTTCCGCGAGGTATCTCCTTCTAATAAAGTTCCATTCGATGCGTGGCTTGGCTTGATAAATGAACTCGTCCAATTCTACACCGGCAAAGTTTCTTATAGCAATGGTGGACGGGTCAAGCCTATATCCAGTTGCTGATTGTTGATCTTCGGTTTTACGCAAATTTGGCCAATAGGTGAAGTAGTGGATGTCCGTTTCGGTTTTATATCTACCATCAGAATAACACAAGGGTTCGAGTTTCTGGAAAATTTTTATGCTCAATAGTTCAGTCTATCTTGTCGAAAATATTGAACACTAATATTTCGTATAATAATGATGTTTATTAATACATTTGTTACTTTTTCTGCTTGCCCTCTTTTCATTAAAATACTTACTGAAGTAACACATGGCAAATATATACAAGTACGATATTCCATGTCTGGAGTCATAACATTGGGAATGTTATACATGGATTCTACAGTGAAATACAGTATGTTCGTTAACTTGCTATCCATAAAGGTCCAAGGTGCTTCTAAATCAATACCGACTACAACGGAAGGTAACATTTTTGCTGGAGTCATGTACTGATCTCTGTAGTTGTATACAGGAAATAATGGAACACATTCCACAGTACACTGTTGCCCTGCGCAATAAATACACTGTCAAAACTACAAACCGTGAGTGTTCAAAATGCGGTACCCAGAAACATTTGAAACAGATCGAGGGATCCAACACCGAGCATGACAGGGCCGGCATTCCTGAGATCCTGTTTCGTCAAAACGGTCTCTTCACTTTTACTTGCCAGCGTTGAACCCAACGAACTTTTACTGATAGATTTCTTCTTCGACGGGGAGGCCTTGCCTTTAGCGGGTTTCCCCTTCTGTTTTACCGGTTCCTCCTTGGGTAATTCCAGGGTTTCTACTTCTACCTTTTTTTCAGTGAAGGCTTCAAAAAGATTTGCCGCACTTTCAATTGACATGCCGTAGTCACCTGCGGCTAGTTTGAATGATTCTTCGCCGATGTTAGTATAAACTGATGCGTCTGATATGCCATAGGTTAAAGTTGCTTCAACTGAATCGATGGGAAAATAGAACGAATAAAAAAATTAATACTCTCATTAAAAAATCTTCTCTAAACAAATATTCTCTTTCGGTAATCTAAAAGCCATCATCAGTAAGACAATAAATGGTTAGCTAACGAAAGGTTTGTTGTTAAGATGTTTGAATGTAATTAATGTAAAATTAAGACACCTAAAAAGAAAATCTGCTTATTAATTTCTGTTTCATAACTGAACTTCGGGAATTTATGAAAACTAGAAAATTATTTATATCCTATAAATTTCATGTAAAAAAAAACACAAAACATCATCTACATAAAGGTGTCAAAATTTCACGTGGGAAAAAACAAGTGTTTTCGAAAATCTATCTGAATTATTCATGAAGGCTAAAAAATGAACCCTTAGCTAAACCTGACTTATGTATAAAATATTATTGAAACACAAAAAAAAATTTGATTTATCACAATTTCCGTTAATAAAATCAAATTATTTTTATGTTATAGTGAAAAATTACAATTTTGATTTAGTAGGTTACCTAAAGTCTGTTTAAAGTCTTTTAGAAGGATGGTGGATAGATATAACTTTAAAAATATTTGTTTGCACAATACTTATGTTTATTACAACAAATCCACTTCGAGTAATGGGTCAGAATATATTTTTTTTATTTCTCTTGCTTTTTTTACTTACACACCAATGGGTTAGAAATGAGATCATCAACTTCCTGAACGGAATTGAGGTTGAAACTGACGTTAAACTCGTGCTCCGCTGGTATAATCTCTTGGTCGGTTACGGGTACCTTGTCCGATTTTCCAATGCTCACGTTGCAGAAGAACACCTCGATGGATATGTCGGTTAGGGGGAACATCTGAGGTATCTGTTTATAACCAGTTATTTTGATCTTTAATGTGCGAATGTCAGGAGGCACTTCCGGTTCCGTAGGGCTTTCAGCAGGGGATGATTCGGTAAGGGCGGTTTGTGAGATTACCTTTATAGTGAGGAAGATTATTTCGTATTAACTAAAATCAAATTCAATCTGCTACACTTACAGTTTTCGACTTGCTCTTTTCTTTTTTCACTTTCGAACCTTTATCTTTACCCTTAGCCATTTGATTAGTCAAACTGTCAGATCAATTTTTTCATGATGTCAGATTCATAGTTTACTTGCAGGTCATTATATTTAGAGGCAATTTAAAAATCTGTTATTTCAGAATTAGGCACGTAAAAGTTTATTGATTTTGATTTGTCTTAAAAGTTTGCATCTGAGCCACAAGATGCATAATATGACACTTCTCTTTGCATACATTCCGAGCTTTACTTATGAGTTTGATATATTTATTACATTAAATAATACACAGTACAGCTTCAGGTTTAAAAATTGAAACAATTCAACGTCTGATAAAAATGAAAATATATTAACGTTAATTGATCACAGCTTTTTACAAGTTGAAATGTGTAAAACAAACAAGACCATGTCAAACAACATGCAAGATAGCTCATAAAATATTAGTATGAATCTTTGGTATGCCGTCTGGTACTGAATTATGTTGACTGCTGTTAACGGAACCGTAACTTTCCTCCCCCTCGCTCTGGTAAAATGAATGGGCGGGCGCGGATGTCGACGTCCTCGATATTAACCGTGACATTTCGTCGTCTCCCCTCGGTATTATGTACATGCTGCGTCCACGGATCCTACGACTTATCGAACTGCCCACTATCCCGAGGTGCTCCTGAATATCCCTGCCGACATCCGAGACGTCCCACATTGCGAGAAACGCTCGACACCAATTCTGATTAGAGTCGGACCTCAGGTACGGCTTATATGAGAAGCTGTAGTGATGTGCCACGGCTGCCATGAACATTTCGATGCAAATTAAGAAGTCCTGCGGAAGATGTTTATTCCCGGTGAAACATTTAAACATAGGAAAAATGTATGCTTGATTAGTTATAGTCAGAAATAATGAAAGTGATTTATTATTTTTACACAGAGATAATTACCTGGAGCCTTGTAGCGATACTCAAACCATCATTTGAAGTATCTGATGGTACTATAGCTCCAGAATACACTAAAAATGCAATCAACACTCCTTGGCTGCAAATGCGAAACACATTACTAATAGAGCATTCTTCAAGTAATAATACTTACAAAAATGAAAAGAACACAACGGCTTTAATGCACAAAAATTTCGGAAACGGATTCATCGGTCTCAATTCGGCATTATTAGCCTTATAAAACATTACGAGGCAGTACATAGCCACAAACTGTGACATATTGTTAACGGCTATTAAATATGGATATGCAACGTCTCCTCTAAACTCCCCATCACCGTACACATCATAAACTTTACAAATACTAAAACAGAAAAAATCGTTACAAGTGTAAATAGATCTAAACATGACTTACAATGATATTCCTGTACTTAACGGCCTTACAACTGTGTACTGCAGTATCCCATGTTTGCAAATGTGCACGAACTCCCTAAAAGTCGATCACGTCATTCACATTCACTATTTTAAAACAAATAAGTACACACCTGCCCATCTCCCAATCCGGAAGGCAACATAATGGGAAAATATGCTTCACCTGCGGTTTCAATTCAAGACTGGCCTCCAAATCCATCTCCATATTGAGATAATTCAAAAGGTACTTCATAAAATTGTATATCACATACGCTTCATAACATTCTCGTATACTGTCCACATACACAGATTGTTCCGGATATATCAAGCCTAACCACTACATAATCAATATTTAACCCCGACAATGTACAACACAAAACTACCACTCACCGCATTGATAGCATAAATCGGTACCATCCACAGTATCCTGATTATGTGTTTCTGTAATTTCGGCTGAGTATAGTTAACTACATGTTGGACTATTTCCCACAAGGAAACTGGTATTGTTATCCAAACGAAAATACCAGCAATCAAGATTTCTTGGTCACGTTTATTAAAACCTGCCTTGAACGATCTGACTAGGAATATAGGGACGAACACTAGAATTGCTAAGGCGTACAGTAAAATCACTAGGGGCCTTATCCACAGTCTCCATTTCTGCAGACAGCTGATACAACCTTCTAAAGGCATTCTTTTGCCTCATCACATTATAAGCTAGTTCGGCTTGAATGATTTTTATCAAAACATAAGATAATATAAATCTTATCTAAAAACACAACAAACACAGACGAAAGTACCAGATGATGTTGACAGCTGTCAAACATCTAGCAACCACTTACTGCCAATATCAAATAGCACTTTTACATCAAAATCCCTAGAATTTAAATTCCAACACTAACCAATATAATTATTGTTTGAAACATATTTCAGGTTCTGGAAATTAACACTAGACAATTTAATAAAACATGTTCAACTGTATATATATATGTTTATGTGCAAAAATGGATAAGAACCACAATTTACATAATACATAAATGCAAATTTCTGCAATATTCCTATTCAGATTATTTTCAGTTAAGCATATGAGCTCATAATATGGAAGACATGCTTTAGTGATAAATTATCTTTATTTTTGAGCTATCGTTAAAAATTGAAAACTGATCCATCTTCTCTAAGTGGAGTTATTAATTAATTCTTCAAAAGAAAATATTCTTAAAGTGAACTTCCACTTTATCGTTAAAAATTAAACAATGAAATGACGAACAGTTAACAATTATGGTCTATTTAAAACCAGCGTCTTATGATCTTAAAACTAAATGACAATGCAATAAATTATGTTCTTGATGATTATGTCGATTATAAGTCCTTCAAAATATAATTTCTTCGTCATCATTTCGGTTAATGGGATCTCCTTGTAGTAGTGACACGATAAGACTGAAAAGGAAAAGAGATACATTAAACACAGGCATTATAATAAATATAATCCTTTTAAATAACATCTGTTATCGTCAATCCATTTGGATTGTTTATGACGCCAAACAATTAAAAAAATTGTTAGTATATTCATTTAAAATGGCACAGGTAGCATTCTTTCAGTTCTTATACTTTCAATTACTATACTGCATTCAATAAATGCGTGCAAATTACTTACCAGTAAAGATAAATGAAGAAAAACACTAAATAATACCCTAAATATATCATGCTATCTCGCATGTGTCTGCTTAGTTGTCCTCTGTTGTGTATTTCGGTGGGATCATAAACGCCCATATTTCCGGGACGAACTGAAGCGAGCTCATAAGCCAGCCAACCCAGCAAAGGTGTGTTTAAAAGCATTAAAAGCCAGTGACCATGGAAGAGCAATAGCAATGCCAAAAAGGCATGCGCTACCAACTTAAAGCTAACCCAATAATTTAGCTTTGAACAGCACTGTTGGGCATTCAAATAATCACATTCTAAGTCCGATAGTGTGATTACCTGTAACAGCTAAGGAAATTATGTGTTGAATTTTACATTTAAGGAACATTTTAGTATTTCTTCTATAAAAGGATACATAATACACTAATAAAAACAGCAAAGCGCCTGTGTCAATTAAAGATATTGTGAAAAGTAAGGGGTCTGAGAGGAACATAATACAGTTCCTTTAGCTTCGTTCTCTTACTCAAACTTTGAAGTTAGAGGTTAGTTTTTTTTTTTTTTTTTTATTTGTTAATGGCCCTGCCATCTTTGGGCAATTAGCCAGCTCATTATGTTTATGTTTATTGGTATTAAATTGTATTACATATTATTGCATAATTTAACATTCACAACATCCATGCCTTACGCGGGATTCGAACCCGCAGCCTAACTGGCCATAGGCAGTCGCGCTTCCGCGCTACCCACTAGACCAGCTAGGCCGGCAAAGAGGTTAGGTAGTTGTGTTGTGCCGATAACCTTTAAAACTACTTGCCTAGGGGATTTTTAACTACAACTCTGGTAAGGAGCACGTGGTATATTATTAATAGTGGTGGTTTTGGTCTATATTATAGTAAATTACATAATTTTTTTATACATATTCCAATCTTTTCTAGCGTTGATTGACATACTTATATATAAGAATACGTTAATCAACGTTTCTTCTAGCCAGTACGAGGAAGTATTCCAATCGTTATAACGACGTCAGGCAAAATTTCAAGAGAATACTAATTCTAAAATAATAGGAAATATGTCATTGAATTGACTATGTAGCCTTACATCACAAAGTTTTTTTGCTTTTAGCAACGATTTGTAAGTTAGAGATGGTTTTGATTTAACAAGACAGTAATTTTCTTCCAGGAATGGAGATAAATAAGAATATTTTGATTTTGATAAAATAATACTAAACTTTTGGTAATCCTCGTTAACCGGTTTCGATACCTTCGACCGGTCGGTATCAAAAACTCAACCAGAAAAATGTCACTGTCACTTGTCAACATTGATATTGCAGGTCGCTGTAAACATCTGAAACAAAAAAAAGAATAAAAGTACTGTAATGTGACTGCAACGAAAACTAAAAAGCAGATAAATTAATATTAAACTTAATCAGTTGTAACAAAGTTAACCGTTTGATTATTTTATTGAGTCCAAATTCAAATGATTAAAATTTTTGAAGGACAGAACCTAAGCTAAGTATCTAATTATAGCAATAATGATTTGTGGATACAGAATGATTACACAAACAAAGTATCTTGCATAAACATAATACTTGCTAAAGAATGTTTATCAAAGACCCTTGTGGTATCGCTTGTATAGTAGTAACATATATAGCTATATTATATGCCGACTATGTGGTGGTGTGCTGGATAGTCATGCAAACAATGTCGGCCAGGTGATTTTTCAAGGAAGCAGCTGCAAATTTCTATATGTTTATTTTACAGTTTATGGGGTGCATTCAATGTGCTTTGCTTTAATACTGTAATCTTCCTGCTTGCTATGGCTCATTTAAGGGCTGTATTGTCAGACCCCGGTACAGTTCCACTTCCACAAAGTCGAGTAGATTTTTCTGACATTAATTCCACTGACACAGGTAAGCATTATCTTTTATACATTGCATATTACTTTATTCAATTGTTAAATAAGGTCATGAAATGATAAACAGTTACGGAATGTACAAAAAGTAAAGCTCCTTTGCATTATCATTTCTTGCAAGCACTATTCAAGGTCATATAATATCATTTATGTTTGTTTGATTACATTTATTACGTTTCTAAGTGTGTCTTTACTGTATTCAATGGTTTCTAGCAGTAATAATATTGTGCTTGTTTAGATTGGACAGTCTGCACAAGATGTGAAACTTATAGGCCCCCTAGGGCCCATCACTGTCGAATTTGTCAAAGATGCATCAGGAGAATGGATCATCATTGCCCCTGGATCAATAATTGTGTCGGAGAAAGGAATCAAAAGTACTTTATACAGTTTCTCATTTATGTAGGTTAGTTAATATGCAGTTTTCACATTCGACCAAGTAAAACTGAATTGATTTATTTATTTGCAAGAATAGTCTTTGGTCCTTGGTACTTTCACTCAGTCAGCTTCCTAGTTTTCGCTAAATCTTTCCACTGATTTTGATTTTGTATGATTTATTCAGTCCTTATCGAATTCTGTTTTTTGTTATTTAATGCCTTGAACTTTCTCATTTAACAAGTTCTCGATACTTACATATTTTTGTTTAAGATTACCCTCATTCTTCTACTGTTTTTTCTGCCAATTGACAATTTTGTTTTTGAAAAACAATGTTGTTTTTTAATATCGAAATTTAGGGAGGCAAAAGTATTTGTAGCCCAACACTATAGTTACAATTCAGATCAAAACAACACAGACATGTTTATTAACTAAATAAAAGAACAGTACTAATATTACACACTTAAAAATTTGTTTGAAATTATGTATATTAAACTCCAAATACTGTTAATTCGAGAAGTGAATTTGGTATTTTAGTTATCTAAAATATTATTAATAGACACACCTGAACATTTATGATGGTTATGTTTTGCACCTTGTAGATATTTCCTTTATGCATGATAACCATGTTAGAAAGACTTAAAATGTCTTTTCTCCTGTGAATTAGAAGCCTTCCAATACACTAGTGGATTAAAATTCATTAATCCACACTTCAGTTTTATATTTTATTTAAAATTGTTATCAATATTGTTGGCTCAAATGGATCTCTTATCTCTCTCTAGAACTCTAGCATTAAGGACATCAGTTTTAATTTTTTTTTAACCAATGTTCCAGGAGCGCTCTCAGCATACGCTATAATCTTAATAATCACATCATGGTTATCTGAATGCAAAGAATGCCACGAAGATATTCCTATTAAACAAGCTCGGATGTAAGTAAAGCAGTATCATATCATGCGTGTGCCTGTTTTGAGTGTCTTTACTTTTTATCAAGGATGCACTGTGTAATACTCCTACTTGAGAGTGCATTGTTTGGCATGTTCGTTTCTGCCATACTGGTTGATCAGCTCCAGGCGATCTTGGGAGATGAAACGGCAGTAGAGCAGATCCAGCATCAGGGGCCTTACAGACCCCACAAGCCGAAGTTGGCTTTGCTCAGCGAAGTCTGCGGCAGAGAGCATCCGTTGCTGTGGCTTCTTCCTTGTACCTCAGTACCTCGTAAATTAGACGTTCGATTGCTCGACCACCAAGTGTAATTATTATTGTGAATGTGCATTTTCGTTGCATTATTGTAATGAACTTGTGGTGTCAGTACTTTGTTTATGATAGGTGGGGACTGATTAGATTTACTTAATTTTTTAAAGAGACTGAAAGGAGTCGATGATTTCGAAACACGACCATTTTAGCCTACGGACAAGTTAATAACAATAGTAATTTTTGAAAACCTTGTAGTTGGGAAGAAAATAGTCATTGATATTTTTATTTCATTGTGCTGACAACAAGAATTTTGAAACGCATTCTTGCCAAAATTTATTTAATGATATATTTAAGCAACAACTAAGATTAAGTGAAATCTGTTTTGTTTTTTCTGCGGTCAGCTATTCATTTTGGTGTTGGTGAAGTTGATTCACACCCCACAGAAAGTACTAATGCGGAAGCTTTATTAAAACACACCGCATAATGTAATTTTTCTACAATTTAGGTTAAAATACTCAGTAAGGACACCATTCATGTTGTTGCTCTAAATGTGGTGGTTTTGACTGCTGAAATTCAACTTGTTATTGTTTTATTTCATATTATAACTAGTTCACTATTGTGTTGTCGATATATTGTTTATTTATGTTACATATAAATATTAAAATATTGGTTTTGACATTCCTAAAAGTTTTCATCAATTATAGCGTGATAAAGTCTTTGCGCCAATCTTGACTGCTTTAATTTATGCCTTGATAAATGAATAAAAAAAGATGTATGTTGGGAGTTTTGTAACTCTTCTAGGATAATGAAATTTATAAATGGTAATTATTTTTAAGTGCATGTTACAGAAAAAACTTTTTAACATACCAACTTGTATTAATTTTGCTAAATAATATTTATGGTGCTATGATGTCAAAATGTCCATAAAAAATATGCACAACAGGTTTTGTAGAACAATACATACATTATTGTTTTTTCGATTTTCCTGTTTACCACAACCTTCATTCTTTAATCCTAATTTTAAAACAATACAATCTATCTCCAAAATATGGATCATACAACGCTCAATAAAAAAATGGGCTTTAGATGAAGTTATTGAGGTGAGTATAGGTAAAAAAATTGAAGTTTAATAAATAAACACGATTCATCTTTATTCACATAATGGATGTTTAAAAAATAAACAAAAAATTTTTTTAATGTACTCTCTTTAATCTAATAAAATGTTCGAAAATAAAAATACACACATGTTAAAATTGCTTTCTCAACGATAAAGTCTAATGAGGTCTTTGAGAGCGTGGGTCACAGACTTCGAGGTGTCAGACCTAAAAAGATAATCATGTTAGTTTTTGCACTGCACTATTGTTTCAAAATACACCCAATAGTGGCGAACCAAAGGAAATGGTATTTTAATTTTCAAATCAAGGAAGAACAAGTTTGTTGATAATCGAAAAAACCCTGTGGTGTTTATAAAACAAATTATGTGATTAACTTGAAAAAAAAAAGTCATCCGAAAGCATATATACACATAAAAATGTAGTTTGATCGAAGCATGTTCATGTGCTTTTATTACCATTTCATTTGCGCAAGCATTGGAAAACATACCTCGCCAAGCTTTAATCTACTTTATTTTATTATAAGGTAACACGCCTTTGGCTAATAAGCCATCGTCAGTACCAAAGAATATAGATTTCTTTTCCAAGAAATGCCATCGACTTTCCAAACCACTCACCTCACAACCGAAGCGTGAATATCGTCCAGCTGCTGTGGACTGACCGTTATGACTCCCCCGTTGGTCTGCTTGGGCAGGCTTTCCAACGCGACCGCCAGGTACTTCCCCGTCGAGTCCCTGTCCAGGTGGATCATCTCGACTATGACGTCCGCCACCTCGGACAGCATGTAGGAATGCAGATAGAAGACGCACGCGTGCACCAGGTTCGTCACCAGCTGCTGGCCGTACTCCTTCAGTACCTCGAGCATCAACGCCTTGCGCTGCTCGTTGTCCGAGTGCGCCACGCCGATCAGATCGTAGAAGAACTTCATGACGGAGGTGTTGGCCTCCCGATGGACCAGCGAGCAAGACATCAGGGCGCACTGGATGATGTGCGGCAGGGCGGGACACTGCAGGAAGGCCATCGGCGCCCTCTGGATGAACCTCGCGCACAACCTGAAAAAGTCGTCGACGGTGTCGGGGTGATTGAGCAGGCCGTTCTCCTCCTGGAGCACGTGGAACGTGGGCTCGATGAAGGCCTGCAGCATCTCGATGAGGCCGGGTACGCAGTTGACGTCATTGGCGTACTCGTCGACCTGGAAAAAGTTCTGCATATTGAAGAATTCAGAAGCAAATTACCAACTGGCAGTTTAATGTTTTATAATACTCAAGCAAACATTTATAAAACCGTAGCATTCCCGTGTAAACATTTTCACAACATGTTAGAATGCTTAAAGATGCAAATTAGGCGCATCTTTACAAAACATATTAGTTTTATACGGCTTTAGTAGGCGTTATAGCACATTTTTGTAAATAGTTAGAGATGTGTTATAAAAATTACTATAAAGCAATCATAAAATTTGTTTTATAGCAATTTATTACTCCCATAAAACACTTTCATAAATGTCATAATATTACTTACTGGGAAAACTCTTCTTTAATCGTTTACAAAATGAGTATAAAACTGTGTTTTATAATTTTGCTGTGAAAACCTTATAAAATAATATATGCATCAGAGAACATTAACAAAAAATAAAGCAAATATGCTTAGTCAATCCATATCCATATTTTCCGATTAATAATTGTGGGAGTCATAAAAAAACCAATTTTATTTGTAAAAGATGTTATTTCAAAGAAAATATCACTATTTATGAACATAAGTGTACATGGAATACAAATTAACACATACCAATATGCTGCCGACGTAGAGATAGCACGAATGCTTGTGCACACCGTACAGACTGATCATTTGCGTTACCAGACTCGGCAACAACTCTGGCACCTGTTGACTGACACAGCGTAACATGAAACGTACACTTCTACAACACCTCTCCATAATACGTAAGTCGCTCTGGTATTTGTCGAATGTGCGAGACAAAACGGGCCACGCCTCCAACACCACAATTTTGCAAGGGTTTACCTGACCTAAAATACAGCACGCTAACTAGTGATAATACCTCTAATAATTTTACCGACCTTCAACCAATCTAACGTTGATGTTTCTGAACACAGCGGCCAGCCTGTCTAACCAAATAACAGGATCACTTTTGGCACCTTTGACGGGCGTCAGGTCCTGTTCCAGAAGTTGACATAATGGATTCAGTTGAAATGAGCAGAGTTCTCTTAAGGCGGCTGTCAGGTCTTCATGTGGCACACAACCTATAATACAATATTACAAATATATTGTAAAAACTAATAGACTACTGGGCTAAGAGATAACTGGTAAATGATATTCCTTGAATTGGAATACTTCTAGCTTATAATATAATAATCTAATAGCTGTCAAAAAAATTTTTGTTAATTTGTTTTTAGAACAATGAAATACTGATTTATTCTTTCCTTAAATAGATATTTTCCCAGATATGACATACAATTTCATTTTCTTAACCAAAACATTTTAGCTCATCAAGTCTCAAGTCATATATTAAACTACCTTCCAATAAACTAGTGTATTTTTTCAAATTGTGTTATATTAATAACACCTGTAAATACGGAATATAGATTTGTATATAAGCAAAGGTAATACATAATGAGGATTTTCTACAGTTGTATAAAACACTTGAATACTCTTCACTAAAAGTATTTTTAATTACAAAGATAATTAAATATTTGATATATTTTTTCTAAAATCAAATTCCAAATGCTTTGGAAAAGTACTTCAATACTGATATAGGTACAATTATTTTTTGTTATTTTCAAATAAATACATACTCATCTAATGATGTCATTTATTCTTGTATCCTATACATTTAGGAGATGTAACCACTCCAAGTACCACTGCAACATTATTAAATAATGGAGTGCCACCAATACGAAAAAGACATACTCCACTAAAAACATCTTACCTATGATGTGCGCCACTCCAGACAACAGCCCTATCACAGCATTATTCGTCACGGCAAAAGTATCGATCTGTCCCATGATCTGTAGCAGGATCGGGACGTGCCTGGGCATGTGTTCGTTGCAGGTGACGCTGATATTTTGAAGGGACGTGGCGGCGGCAGCTCCGATGTCCGCCTGAGGCAGACAGTTCACTAGGAAGTTGAGAATGGGATCCAGGGAAGCAGGGTGCTTCTCCACCCAAGCAGAGAGCTCGCCCAATAAAAGGACGGCCGTGTGTCGTACGGCGACGTGGATGTTTTTCGGCAGGTGCAGTATCGCCTCTATCACTTTTGGAACTACTTCGTTTTCGTTGCTGGAAGCAATGAAAATGGGAATAAGTCGGTTTCGTTTATATAAAAAATGATACATGAGGAGTCCGATTAAAGCTACATATCTTTAATAATTTGCAATTTTTTTCTAGGTCCACAAATTATACTATTATTGTCATGATGAATAGAATCTATATTTGCATTTCTATTCTTCTATTTGTCCAATTTTTCATAAATGTCTAGGACTTGCTACCAAATTTATTTTATTTTAGTGTTTATTGATTATTGATAACAAATAAGATATTTAATTTTCCCACACAAATGCCTTTAATAGAATTTTTGAGCGTGAATGACAAAATAATAAATATTTATTAAACAAATGTTAAAATTATTAATTGTATCAATCATTAAATAAATAATGCAAATTGTTCCCTGGTTATGTGTGATATAGATATGGCAATATATTCAAAAAGAGTCATTTTAATTTATTAAATAATAGTTCACAAAAAAAAGGAAAAAAATATCGTCCTATGGAATTCAAGAGTGCAGCGTGACGGTGCTGCTAACGTGAACTACATTCGATTACATTATTTTATGAGGGAAATGCAGCAAAATAGTGATCCGTGTTTTAACCATTTATAATGAAAGGTACTAGTTTGAACACACAAAAATAATTACTATAAAACAATAACATGCGAAATGCTCATATATTTACTTATGCAACAATCAAAAAACTGTGACACCTGCTGCTGCTGTGTAAAGACGTCTATTTTGACACAATTTACAATAAATCTTCATACTCTCAACGAATCACCTTGTATAGTCAGATTTCATAAAATTAAGCACAAAATCACGTGCAAACTGAAAGTTTTAGTTAGACAGCCATCTCTATCATTTGTATCTAAAAATGTGCCAGAAAAAATAAACTTTGACTTACTAACTGTGCGTTTAATAAATAGAAATCATTATTAAATTTTTTTTTACTTACGGAGACACACTTTTAGCCACAGCCTGCATAACAAACAGCGCTGCCTCGCTGGTGTCCCATGTGACGCCAGGCGTTTGTAAATTCATGAACATCTGACTGAAACAATTGCTGCTGCCCACAATAAACACAACATCTTTGATCAGGTCGTACACCTTCATCCGAAAATCTTTGAAGTCGTCACCGTCTTCTAGTAGTCCTTCATGATCGGGTTCCATCTGGCAATGCCTACACAGAGCTGTTATCAATCTCTCGATGTACGGTCTGAACATCAGCCCTAAACCCTTGCTGTTCTTCTGATACAGGTCTTCACTGAGCAAATACCACAGGTTGAAAGTTATCTCGGCCACTTCGTAATCGTGATGACCCACGCAAACCAAAACTAAATCTAAGACTTTCAGCGCGTAATGTGGTTTGTCTTCTTTACTGTGCGAAATAATTTTGTCTAGAAAAGACTCTGCGAGTTCGGTAAATATGCGACAGTAATTTATTGATTTTTCTTGATCTTCGTTTGCAACTGACATGTGATAGGCGACCTCTAGGTTTAAAACACCGTTAAACAGGTAAGTTTCGAGATTCGCATTGTTGTTGTTGTCCTCCAAAGACTGCAACAACGTACAAATGCAATCTGTCGCGGCGTCGTGCAACGCGCCGGATACATGTTGCTCGCCTTCACTTTTCACACTCAAAACACCGAAGGCACGTGATACTACCACACTGTCCAAAACGTCAGGTAAAGCCAAAGCACTCACGGACACCCACGATGTCAAACAACGTAAAATCTTGACGTTTATTTGAACGTTTTCACAACTATCACCGCAGTTGGCGCAACAGTGCTTTAAAAATTCATTTACCGTTGCGGCACATGCCTTCAGTTCTTCTTTCACTTCCAACCTGCGGTTCTCGCCTAACCTAACCGATCGACTTTCTAGCTCCTCAGGCAACACAGTCAGAATCTCCAACAGCGGCCATAAATGACCCTGCGAGAACCGATTGATTAAATCGATTGCGGGTCTATGCCAAGACGACATCTGCAATGCCAAGTCCGCCAGGGCTAAACTGAGTTGAGTCACGATGGCCGTGTTTGTGCCTTCGTTGATCTGGCTGATGTGATCGAGCAGCGAATCACGCAGAGAACTGTGAGCTGTCGGAGGTAGTTCATGGAAGGACTGATGAATTTTCGTACGCATCGTTTGAGCGGCAAAATAACATGATTCGAGGTCTTTCTTGTGCCGTAGCAGCTCGTCAGCAATAGTCCATGCGTGCACCTATACGATTAAAAATTTAGTTTGGTTGACATACTGTACTTTAATGATATCTTAAAGTAACTCTACTACTTAACCTCTCATTAGCATGCTGTAAATGTTTCAGTATACACTACCTAGTTTAATGTAAAATTATTAGCGGATACATGTTTTATTCGAATAATAAACGCTTCCTTTCCAACTTACTGATTTTTGGAGATCTCCTAACCACTGAGACGCTTTCTCTTTTTCCGCTGTGTTTGGACTGTTATACAACGAAGAAACAGCTAGGTAAACAATATCTAGGCCAGGTTTCGTATCCATTGTACTAATAACGCCAGTTATTACTTTAATTAATCAAAGTTTAAAATGAATTTAATCACACAGTAATTCTTGTTCGCGCACATATTTACGTTTCCCGTGCTTGTCAGAACATAAACTGTCATTGTCATCCTGTCATACCAGCATGGTTGCCAAGTCGTCGCCGTTTAAATAGACAAATCAGAGCCAAAGTCACAGAACGACCATCACGTGTCCGATTTTCAAAACGTGAAATGTCACTACCGTGTCTACCGCCAAAATTTCAAAATGTAAATTTTAACGCCTCCGAAAGATCAAAATGTCGGCAGGCAAGATACGCAAACATCGGGCTATTAATACAGATATGGTCCTCGTGGGAACCGACATAAGTTCTGATTTATTAGTAAGTAGCTACAATACTTGTATTAATTTACTATTTTAGTTATTATACAGTTTATAGTTATTTAGTTTATTTCAGCAAGTTGAACGCCTGAAAGAAAGACCAGAAGTTAAACATATTAAACTGTCTTCTTCTAAAGATCTGCAAGGCTTTTATAAATTTGGAGAGGAAATAGGAAAAGGAAATTTCGGCACAGTCCTTTCGGTCACCGATAAAACAAACGACAAAGAGTGGGCAATGAAAGTTATAACTAAAAGTACAGTACGTTGGAGATTTTCAGTTGCACATACAAATGAATAATATCATCCATTACAGATTGGACCGAAACTGAAACAAATCCAACAAGAAATACATATTTTAAAAATGGTGAAACATCCCCACATCATCCATTTGGAAAGGGTATATGAGACTGGTTCGAAAATATATTTGATTTTGGAAAGATGTTTGGAAGAGCTCGCCCAGAGATTTAAAAGAAACAAACCCTTCACTGAGACAGATGCTCGGAAGGTTGTGAGTGAAGTTGCTAGTGCCCTCACCTATTTGCATAAATATGGTAAGTTAATAAGTAAGAAACATTTTCATACGATGCATAATGTACAGCAGCTTCTTTTTCTGCTTTCAGATATAGTCCATAGAGATTTGAAATTGGAAAACTTGTTGCTAGCTTTAAATCCGATGGATCCAACAGACTCTCTGTATGTGAAAATTACTGATTTCGGTTTGAGTGTCATAAAACAGGGTACCCGACCTCAAGATATGCTCACAGATTGCTGTGGAACACTCGCATATATGCGTAAGTTAAATTAATGTATCAGGATCATAGTTTGATGGACAGGACTCAAATATATTTTTTTTTGTTTTATTGTGCCTGTTAATTATTAACAATGTTATTTATTTAAAGAAGGAACACAATAATATGCTTGTCCTTTATATTACTTTTTCAACAAATGTTTATTTGAACTTTTTTTCACAAAAATACCCCAGGAATCATACCTTGGTTTTTTATGCATATTTAGAAAACACCCTTTATACAGAGCTCTATTACCTCTAAATGGTGTTGTGTCTTAGTACCTATATTGGCACCGCTTGATGGCATTGCTGTACAGAAGAATTTACGAAACGTACTCCAAAACGAATGATCAGACTTGTTCGAATCAAAAAGATCTTTTCTCACACTTCTCCAAAAACGAAACTGCCTTACTTTACGTAAATCTTTATTGTGGTCCACTCCATCGAACTATCACCTTGATTGACCACCACCACACTGATATACGCCTTAACTTAGTCCAGTGTTTTTAGCACCGGAAATGATCACAAGCTCTTCTTACAGCCAGCAGTGCGACATTTGGTCCACGGGCGTTATCCTGTATGTCCTGCTAACAGCACGTTTTCCCTTCTTCGGCAAGAACGAGAAGGAGCTCCAGAACATGATATGCAAGCACGAGTTACGCTTCGAGGAGTTCCGCATAAGCAAAGAGGCCGTCGATCTGATAAAGAGGATGTTGGACAAGAATCCCGCGATAAGAATAACCGCCACGGAGATCATGGGCCATCCTTGGCTGAAAGGGACACGCATAGCTGATGACAAGGGGCCTCCAAATGTTTTGGATATGATGCATCAATGGAGAACTGAAATGATGGTAAGCGGACATTCGTGCCCATACAGTTTCACCTGCGGAGCACCTACTTTATTTGTATGTGTTTTCCACAATAACATTCTGCCACCCTCTAAAGCACTCTACAAAATCCAGAACACATGTATGTCTACAAAAACAGCAGTCACTGCAAATATACGATTTGAAAGGTGGGTGGTCTAGTTTTAACTAACAATTTTCCAAACAAATTAAATTCCATGTCTATGTTACTGCATATATAAATAAACAGTACAGAAGAAATAAAAGAACCTGACCTTTTATGGAGGGCATTACACATTTCACTGTTGAAAAGGTTTTGTTCATATTTCAATATGCTTATATTTGGAGGAATAGAATGGTAGGTACAAAAAATACGGGTAATTTTTTCGAATATGTACTGCATTTCATACTTTCGACGTCCACATCACATTCAGTTATTGGGGTTGTTCCTATTACTCGATTTATTTTAATTTCAATCTATGCTACTTCAGTGTTTTAGGATTTCTTCTTTCCATTTCTTATATATGCGCAATTTCAAACATTCATTAATTTTTCATCATTTTACTGATTATATCATGCCATATAGTAATTAAACAAAAAACTTAAACGTGAAACTTCTGACACAGTTACTAACAAGGGTTATATCTTCAGTTGTTTCAAGAGGAAACAGAAATTGGCTACATAATTACAGATAAAAGAAGAGATGTGGCAATAACGCTGATTGTTACATCTCACGACGACAGGTGGCGTACATTACCAGTTACCAAWTGAAAATCCGTAGAGKGAGCAACCAATATTGGGCTTGCAAAGCGTTACTGCTAACCAAAGCTGCTAACTAATTAAGCAACTAATGTGAATTAGCCAGCGCCAGTTGCCTCTTAAAACTGTATAGTAGAACCTTTTCCATTATTAAGATTATGTTGTGTTATACTACGTATCAAATGTGACCATATTTATTGTCGTTTTAATGTATTTAATTGAGATTTGTTATTATAGAGACCTACATACCTACGTGTTTATTCAACATCACTAAAAAAATTTCATTGTACGATCTTAACTAACGTTGTATGTATAGAAAAATATTAAATATTGGCAACACTGCTCCGTTTCCCATAATGGTTATTCCCCTACTGCGCTTGCATGTGCCATGCGCAGTAGTAATCTGAAACAGATGCTATTTAAAAATTCATAAATAATAATAATTGCTGCACGGAATCTTATCTCTTTTCAAACGAAATCATCAGAACGGTTAATTTGTAGGTGCCGACGGTCGGAGAAGAGTCCGACTGGCTGATGACGACGAGGACCAGCGTCCACAAGCTACCACCCTCGTCGTCGTCCATCCACCATCGCAGAAACAAATCAAAACCTTCGGTGGACGAGGGGGAATCGCACTCCGTCAAGAGGCAATCGATCCCACTGGCCGTACAGAACATTCACTTCGACAAGAGCAACAAGGAGACGCCGAGAGGCAGGCCAAGCAAGCAGAGAGAGAGGGAGAGCGCGACCTCCCGCGCAAGGGCAACCCCCGCTCGCCGCAAGTCCAACGATAGCGGGGGGCGTTTCTAAGGAAAACCTCGTGCTCCTTGTTACCTCTAGCAAAAGGGGGATTTTTCCCACCGACGCTAGCTTCAAATCCGGTGTTTATACCTCTGGAGATGGAGAGGTCTTTAAACTTGTACCTCATGACTTTGTAGTACGTGTCCATAAAAGCGTAGTAAGTTACGCGCGCTAACGTGAATTGCCTTGCGTTGTGCCACCATGTTTGTCCAATAAACGTTTTTGTTGAATCTTTTTGCTATTTCTCATTGATCTAATTATAGCTCCCTGCATATGTGGCAAGATTTTTGCCTTGCAGTTTAGAAAAACAAAATAACTTGTTGTCTGAACTAACTTTGACAGAATCTATATTCAAATTCACAATATACACACCTAACATACCTATTTTTTTTACAGTAAACACATTTTAATAACAAATAAAATTAGAATAGGTAACTGTTGTATACAAGCCAAGCATTTAAGTAAATGTTGGTTTACAACATTTCATTACGCGTATGAAATAATGTCAAAATGTTAAATATTTTGAAAATTAACTAGCAAGTTTGAAATTTGTCTTGTCTCCTATTTTTAAAATTTCTTTATTTGGTTTAAAAGTATCAACAATTATCGTTAGTATTATCTTTGAATGCAGAAAGTTAGTGTTAATAAAAATAACAAAATTTAATTTAATAAACATAATACTGATCTTATGTTCTGATCATAATTAAATTTGATTATTTCAAATGAAAATCTATATACATGGTGGGGGGTATGTTGACAGTAGCTTCCTTATCAAGATTTTGTTTTTCAAAATATTTTATTCAAATTTGGTACAGTGTTATGTATATCAAATCTAATATAATTTGAATAAATCACGCATGCTACTTTGTTTTTGCAATTTTCTTTTGTAAAATAAACATTCTTAAAATTGGTGTATTTACTCTGAAAAAATTAGTCTTGTCATGATGTGTCACTAGAATAAGCCATTTCACAGATAATTCGAAATCAAATTTTTCCCTGCATGCTGAAGAAATCCAATGATCACATTATTGCTTCTAATATGGTATGTGTATTCCTTTAACGTGACAGTTTAATTCATGTTAATTAAATAAACTCCAACATAAAACAGTTACAACACAAAATGCAATATGAAGAACAATACTAATAATTGAAAAAATCAATTACAAGCATTACTATTTCTCATTTTGGGCTGTTATTTAATAAAATTTTGTTTTATTTAACATGAATTTAACTGTCAAATTAATGAAATATGTTTACTGGATTAGAGGTAGCTGTTTTTTTAGTTTTTGTTTTAAGCGCTACCAAAGACGATTTTATAAAATCGTCTTTGGCGCTACTTCAACATTTGTAAAAAAAATTTTATTTTTCATTTTTATGCAACATAAATAGTGCAATTGGGTCATTGCAAAATATTATTGTATGTATAAATAAAAACATTCACCTACTTACCATCAAGAAAAGTGTTGCTCTCAGTAGTAAAGTGAAATAACCATTTTGAAACTAAATGTAGAGCAGCTTTTTTATTAAACAACAAATCTGGCTAATTCGGGGCAATAAAACCCAGGTTTCCTT
Source organism: Rhyzopertha dominica (assembly GCA_025024175.1). Taxonomy (NCBI): domain Eukaryota; kingdom Metazoa; phylum Arthropoda; class Insecta; order Coleoptera; family Bostrichidae; genus Rhyzopertha; species Rhyzopertha dominica. Next base: position 55,431 of record QCXZ01000041.1, on the reverse strand, counting down.
CGGCAAGGCGTAAAAATAAAACAATCCCTTTATGAAACAATTTGTATCCATCCTTTATACTTCATTCGTTAAAATCATACAGCATCGATACAAAAAACTGAAGAGATATCATCAGGTCAATTAAGTAGACAACGTTCGTCGAACGAATACCTCGTAGTAATAAAAATATGGAGCGGGGCGCAACAGCTCGGCTCAATTAAAAAAAGAAAAACTTACATCATCGGTTGGAATGAGTCAAATGTATTACGACGTCCGTGGCACTGCGGGGCTCATTCCCCCGCAGTGTGGCGAATGTCAGTCTGCGATAGAAATAATCGTACAAGTCATACACACAAGTAACACACGGCTTCTAGAAACAGACGGAACTAATTTCTAGAGTACAGGTTTTTTAACATGTTATTGCCCTTCCTCATATACCCACGCCCTCCCCGTTATACGATAACGGGCGGGCCCGACCAATTAATATTACATAATTTTTGGGTTCTTCCCCCAACCAAAGGAGGGGGAGGAATCTGTATTGAAAAACATCGTTTTGTACATTATTCACTAAATAAAAGAAGAACCATGAAAATTACAGATACGGATTTGTTAAGGTGATTTTTCTGACACAAAACTTAATCTAGAATTTATAGCTATCTTTACACAGAAATGGACATTTTTACAAATCGAAGGGGATACGTAAATGTAATAAGTTAGAAGAGTCTCCACACACGGCACAGTTTTCGGCTCGTTATCATCAAAGATCTCGAGGTAGTTTGTGGCCAACTTCCCCTGGTTGCGTTTCCTACGTTTTTGGCTGCTTCTGATTTTCTCTGGTTGCTCGTAAAAAAAATCACTTCATATTTAAAACAATTAAAGTAAAATTAGTCCCTGATGGCCACAAAGTAGCTCCAGACTTTGCACTTTTGAGTCCGTCACGTGTATATGTTTATTTTGCACACAGAGGCTTCGACGGGGGCCATGTGTATTATGCATCCTCTTCTTCTTCGTCTGCGCCCTCTTCCCCTTCGCCATCCTCCTCGTCGTCTTCTGCATCAGTAAAAATTAAAACGTTAGCTACCGCAATCGTCAGAGAGAAAAAAAGAAAAATTACCTTCGCCTTCTAACTCCTCCTCATATCCTTCTGGGAGTTCTTCCTCATCGTCCTCGTCCTCTGCTTCAACTCCCTCTTCTTCTTCCTCATCGATATCCTCTCCTTCTGAACCCGCTCCGTTTTCTTCTTTTCTCGCCTTTTTCGCTTCGTCTACTTTGTCCTGTGTGAAATGAAAATCGAGATAATATAAAATGCAATTATATGGATACTTTTTATGTATAATGTGTGACACTGATTTTTTTTGTGGAACTGGTAAGCCATCAGGTMTTAGTTTAGATACTTTCTTAACCTTATCTGATTGTCCAAAATCTCAAAGCGACAACACCTCATATTCAGTTCTGTTTTGTATAATAGGAACCGATCAGTAAGCAATGAAATCTTTTATTCACTTCTGTATTTGCAATATTTAATAATATAATTTTTGAAACTTATTAACAAAAGCTTGAAAATTTACATATCTCTAACATTTTTTTAAAAATAAGATGGGTCAAATTTGCCAAATTTTTAAGTTATTAAGAAAAATAGCCATAGATAACCCATGACGTTCAGATTAGTGGTATTGTAGTAGTAAACAGAACTGAAATAAGACATTTCCAAAATAATATTATTGTAGACAACAAATCTCAGATTTTCAGCATTTTCAAAGTTTCTAATATCAGGAGCAAAATTTAAATTTTTAGGTAAAGTATGAAAAAAACCATAGGATCCAGAAAAATTATCAGTTTTTTTCAAAACCACGTTGATTAGAAAATAGCAAAAAAAAGGTAAAACAGCAAACAACCGTTTTTATTTTTTTGACAATGCTGCAAAGACTGAAATTCTGAAAACATTTAAGTCAATGAATTTTATTGATATACCTACAAGACACATATATTTGTTAGCGTAGTTAGAGAAAATATTATATTTAATTTTTTTAAAAGCACCTATAATTTTGTTACTATTTTTTCTAAGACACCATTTTCTGGTGCTACAAATTTTATGCTAAACATTAACTGGATTATAGTTAAAAAAAAAACGATTCTCACAAAACAATTTTTTGAGATTACGTTCGCATTTTTTGAACTGAAACTTTGCAAATAGGTAGTCATTTTTCATGTTGGATATGACTACTGTATTTTTTTTTTAATTTCGATGCGTTTTAAAGCACTAGGCTGCTATCTCAAAGCATCTTTGCTTCCTCATTTTTTTTCACAATAAAAACAACTTATTGTTGATCGCCGTGTGTTATTAACTAAAATTAACCCAATTACGTTTCTGCCATGCCGGCAACGTGTTTTTCTGAGTACGTACCACGTGTTACGATAAATCCGACGGTTATTGGTGGTGAGTGGTGAAGGGACTCACCCCATCGAAATGAAAAGGGCGGGAGGCAGCTGCACACAAGAAGAAATTGTGCAACGCGGGATGCATCGAGTAATTTAACAATGCACCTGTATAACCGGAAGTCTAGGGTAAACGACAGCGGATGAACTTGATACTTGACGAATTCTGGCAAAAATAGACGCCGTTCATTGTAAACTTGTGGGAGATTGACGCCAGGGGCGGCGTTTGTCGGTCAATTCTGTCCTTATATTGGTTCTTCGAATTCCCCCAATTATGTAACTCCACCCACGTTATGCGTATATACCATACCGTAAGAGCATCAAAAAATAAATAAACCGATAACACAAAACGAGAGGTTTAAATAATGTGTTTGGTTTTAATCGAGAGAGTAGGTATATACGTGATTTATAAATTACAAACCCTCTCTTTAACCACTAAGCAGCAGTAGGTAGTTTATCGATAACTACAAATAGGGTCAACGGTCTAAAAACGATAACGTTTTCCGAAACCAGCAAGAGAACAGCAACAGAATTGAATAATAATAATAACGAACAAAGATGCAAGTAATCCTGGCTAAATATAAAAACGAGATTGTTTCCGTTTATCTATTTATATTTTTAAGTGATGGCTTCAAATTTATTACGGTGCATTACTCTAAAATTTTCTCAAACGATCAAAATCGTCAGAATTCGTTGCATATTTTAGTATTTAGCCCATAACTCTCTTTTAAACCGACCGCACAATGTGGAGCTATTGATTTCGCCATCTTGGATCTCGCGAGCTACGCTAGCCTCCAAACAGGGTCCTCGGGGTATCTGGCGGGATGCTTATCCACCATGTTTACACGGCGTACGTGCATGCTTTTTCCATGAAACGCAAACATTAATAAAAGAAGCACCGAAATATCTCAAACAACGAATGCAACTTTTCTATCTTACGATTAAACATAAGCTTCCCATGTGATTGGACGCGTATTTGCGATGTCCCACACATGGTTCACATGGTAACAACCATACCGTCAGCGTAATTTTACTTATCAATTCCATTAAAAGTACTATAAAATATCGAAAACGAGCAGCGGTTTATTAACACGACCGCATCTGACTGGTTTTTACGTTGGTGTCATGCCCGGACACGCGTGAAATACATCTCAAATTCCTAAATATTATTGTGTTACGAAATTAACTTACCTCGGCCGCCCGCTTTGTGCCCTTTAGGTCGCACTTTGCGTCACCGGCACTCTTTTCGTTGTCGATCTTGTCAACCGCAACTTCGTTATTCTCCTTTGAACTCATTTTTGTTTATGATTCGGTTGTACTTTTTTCTCTTGGTACAACTGCGTCCCGCGATAGTTGATCACACTACTGACCGGCTCCAAGCTAGCTTTGTTCAAAAACGAAGATGGCGCCGTTTATACCGAACGGTTCCGCTGCTTACCGATTTACCGGCTTCTGTTAATAGGCCGACTTTAAATAATTTCTTTTGGGGAACACAAACAACACTTTGTTTTATTAATTATGGAGACAAAACGTCGGTGGGCGGAATGTACAATTTCGCATAATAAATTTTCTAAATTTCTCCAGCGAGGGGTTCGAGAGTACAAAATTGCGTTTTGGCGGGCGTTTGAAGATTTGATATTTGGTTGATAAATGCCACCACAGGAGGAGCTGTTCAAAATCTGCCGCGCATATAATGGGACTAAGGGAAAAGCTCAAAACAAGTTATATATCCGTTACATTAATAAAAAAAGGAGAAAAAAGCCTGTTACAATGTTACTTGTATGAATGTAATGAACCTTCGTTACAATAACATTTTTTTATTTAATACATTTAAATGAATCCCTATAAAAACTATTTATGTTCGCACGAGACTGACAAATTACATAACAGTTGCGATTATAAACGAAAGACATTGAAAAGAAAGTAACTTAACTTGTACAAGACAACATTACTACTCCAAAACTAGATTAAATGAGTTTATCAGTCACACTGATATATGTTGCTATCTCTTTATTAAATATTCTTTAGTCATGTTTTGTTTCCCTTTAGTTGTTGTCGGTAAAGTATATATATTAAATAAAAATCGTTCCTTTGTGTTACTCTGTTTTTCCCTGAGTTTTTGATCTGTTTATATCAATGTTATTCACAATTTTTGTATCATCTTGATACACTGCTATGTTTTAGTTTGTAAGTAAATTTTGTATTAAATCAGTGCATTTGTTTTTAATAATTTGGTGGTTTATGTAGGTACCTTTATTATATATTTCTGTTATAAAAGGTTCATTTACTCCCACTATATCATTATTGCATTATCTAAATATACAGTCGTGACTTTTCTCACCAAAAAATAACTGATAAATCATTTTATGTAGATATATTAAACAACTTAACTGCACATTTGCAACCTTTTAGCAAGATGGCTTCTAAAAATTTCTTGAGGTTGGCATCTGATTCTGAGAATTGGGGTGAGTATTCATAAATTTATATTCTATTTTGTTTGTATTGTTTTAAAGTTATTATGAAGTAGCCAATAGTGCAGCAGCATATTAGCAAAATTTGAGACACACTTCTTTGTTTTCTAATAAATTGAATGTAAAAATACACAGCAAAATGAGCTTTTCAATCTCTAGCAGTACATGATCTTTACTTTTTGCGTAAAAATACATAGAAAGTAACTATCGATTCTTTAAAAATTCTGACGGATGTAGTAGAACATTTGGCAACCCTGCATATATTAGCTATCTCTCTTTTACGCGGTAGTTCATTTGAACTTGTCCTTACTTCCTCGAAGCAACGACAATATGGTGGGTAACGTTTTTAATCTTAATTAATCCAAAGAAATATAGCGTAGTTTGTAAATTTCATATGATTTTTGGCGTAATAGTACCTCGATCATTGCGTTAGCTGCGCTATTTTTCAGATTATCTCGAAACTGAAACCGATTAGATTTGAGGTTAGGTGTCACGTCAGTAAATTTCTCGTCTTTTTAGGTAAACGTACCAAAACAGAGGAGGACCTTCTGCAAAAAGTGCAAGGTGCACAAGCTGCACAAAGTGACGCAGTACAAAAAATCCAAGGAACGTCATGCGTCCCAGGGTAGGAGGCGTTACGACCGTAAACAACAAGGTTTCGGTGGACAGACGAAGCCCATCTTTCGAAAGAAGGTAGTAATACTTACCAATGGCACCGTGCAACACAACATGATCGTTCGTTTCAGGCTAAAACGACCAAGAAAATAGTATTGCGTATGGAGTGCAGCGAATGTAAATACCGTAAACAGATTCCTTTGAAACGATGCAAGCATTTCGAGCTCGGTGGCGACAAGAAACGCAAGGGACAGATGATTCAGMTCTAAGTTTACATTTGTAAGAAGGAATGTATGTTAATTAAACGACTGTTTATGTATAAGTGGTGTTTATTTTATTTACAATTCTCACTGAAATAACATCTTTAACAAAATAAATTTTAGCTAATGAATACCGATCTATTTAACTTGATGAATCGCCAATTAATCATGTGGAATCCTGAGCAGCGGGACCAGGGATAATAGCATCTGGCTTGCTACAAACAAATTTTTTGTGTCAGATTGTTTTTTTTTAATAATTATAGTTTAAGTGATAATTATTAGAAGTGTGTGATGATCCATATAATTTAATGACATTAGCAACTATATTTCAATAATTATGGTTTAAATTTTGAGTACAAGGAATGTTACTTTTTTGTAGTAATTTGTAATGACATGACTGTCACCTCGTACTTTAATTTTTGATAATCTATTATGTTAACTGTCTGACAGTACAGATGTGTGTTGGTTCATTTACATTCATAATATTTAGAGAATGTTGTGTCATACCTATAATATTTAATTGTGGTTCTGCATTATAATAGAGTTGAGTCTAACTTCGGCAATCAAATAAATACATTACAATATAAAAAAGTACTTACTCAAGTACACATGGATCTACACCCTCCATCTCCATTTTTAATTTCACAGCTGCAGGGGGCACACCGAACTGTACCATTTTGAAGAAACGCACGAATCTAGCATCCTCACAGGCTTTTGGACCCTCTTGTGGAAAGACATTGCTTTCCATTTGTGCACCATTCGTCACCACTTCCTCTTGCTGACTGACTTCAGGCAAATCTACATCGTTCTTTACACTACTGCTTTCAGGAATGTTTTGTTTATCGGCAACTTTATTATTTTCTAAACAACTGATAGACGAAAGCTATAATAACGTAGCGATGAAAAACATATCGTCGTACATTAAGTTTCGTAAACATGTGCGGCGGGATACTTACTTGTGACTCTAATATCAGAAGAGATGCTTCGATCTTTTGCATTTTGTGCTCGAATTCCATTAAACGTGACTCGCACGATTGGCAAAAACTGTTTAATAATGACACCGTGTTCATTATAAAATGATTAATAAAAGCGACTATCCTTTTTTGTTGTATGGGTAAAATCTAATTAAACAAAAATATAAACACTACACTAGCAGAACTTTATTAAACAAGGCGAACTATGAGAATTAATGCCATTTTGCACTAGACTTACCTGAGTATAATCCACATCTGGTTCGATTGTAGGAAGCCCATCCACTTCCATTTCATTTCGTTTATCATTTAGCTTACTCTTCAAACCTGATTTCTGTTTAATGCTGCTCACAGTCCCTTTATTATGACAATTACGTAAAAAAAATATTGGTGCGACGTTGTCAGATTGTTTCTCATACAGCTACGTTCCATTTATTGTGCACGATGCGCATGAATGTGTTACACTGATCTTTAAATAACTAGATGTCGCTTACATACCAAAATGCATGTAAATTTTTTGTGATAGATTTAAGCCACCTTAGTGCTTTTAGCCGCTGGTCCTTGTACTAAAATTTTGACAAAGGTTCGTTTCTGCGATAAATATGACGTTAATGATCGACTGTTAAAATCGTGAACTCATCACCTGTCTGCAGATTTCCAAAAGATGATCGTTGTAGTGTTTGAGTAAGAAACATCATAACCATATTATATAGTTTAGGATCTAACCTAAAATTAGAACGCGCCGTTAAATTGATAGGTAGTACGAGTACCAGCTGCATGGTGGCGCAAAGGGTCTCTACTTAACACAGTTTTGAATGACTTGCGACATCCAGTTATTTAGAGATCAGTAATGTGTTACCCATCCGAAAGTGTTTGCCCAGAATTTAAATGTTATGGTGTGTTCGTTTTCTCGCCATTATTACAAAAGAAAGTGTATAATTATTGATGATATAATAATAGCGTTTAGTGAACGTTAATTTCGTGAGTGTAGTGACTAGTGACTGATGGTTTCATATTCCTATTCTTGGACGGCATTGTAAGTACATGCTACAAAATCTGTTTTGCGTATTAGTAAAAATTGCAGTTACTTTGTTAGAATTAATTTTGGCATCCTAAATAATATCTATAGAGAAGTCTACTTTGGCTGGCGGCCTTATGCGTGTGCATAATGCCAAATTTTCGTGATCGACATGACCTACCTTATTTCATATTATACTAGTAGCCCTAGAGCTTTAAGGGGAAAAACTTAAGTAGCCGAATTAAATTATTTCTCTCTATTATCTCTTGTCGCAACACATTTGCAAACGTGCACGTGCGTAAGCTCAAGGACCAAACAGTCTCTCCCTAGAATCGTGTAGCAGATGGCTTCTATTCTGATTCGCTTATTACATTTTACTATGCATTATTTTTTGTTTGGAAGTACCTACCTTTGTTCTTACTGTCGGCGTACGTTTTTTTTACTTTTCTTTGTATGCCTGTAATGTGTTATGGTTATGGCCTTCTGGTGTTTAGTTTTATTGTTTAAGAACCATACATAAAAAACGAGAATGTTACACACAGTACCAGTTGAATGAATAGAATGATAGAATTAATTCTTTTCTTGATTAGATTTTGCGTTCTTGCTGGATACTGTGTTCATAATTATATAGTAACTTATTTTTTTTTTATATCTTGGTTAAGAAAGAACACTATAGAAAATTCTGAGGTGTGTAATATGTACAAAAATATAATTATAAAACTTAGCACCTAAATGCTTATAATATCTCTCATAAAACATAATATTCCTTATAAAATATTTAAAAGAATCACACATGAAACACACTTTTTGTGTGTTATAATCATAATTATAAGAAACTAGGATCTACAGTATCAACGTTATGTACAACATATTAGATATTATAAGCAAAAGATCACATGTGACATTTTTACAATACGGTTAGCACTCATTGTTGCATATGCATGTCCAACGTTGAATTTACTAAACCGGTCAAACTGTCCGTTGCATTCGGCTCCGATTGTATATTCACATCCGTTAATGAAAAACTCGAGAAGTTTTCCGACAGGTTGTTTGGATTGTATTTTTCTAATTCCTGGGTATTCAGGTCTAGACCTTGGACCAGCTCCTGATTGTCCAGGTTCAGTAGACTGCTCAAATTGTTCTGCTCGGGAACTGTGGACGTTGAAGGCATATTTGTCCAAGTAGCGGCCGTGTTCACTGGCTGGTAGGTTACATCCACGGGAGGTAAATACGAAATGGGTTCTACATATGGGCTGGCGTACATCGGAGACGGTGTTGAATCTGCATAATTCAGATTAGAAAAATTAGTTACGTTAGACAGAGGGAAATAAATTGTTTTCTATGTTTTCCATTGAATAGATAATTACTAGGACAATAATTTTTAAAAATCATAATAAAATCCACATAGAAAAAGATATCTACTACAATTTTCCAAAATAATGCACAAAAAATATGTACTTCAAAAATATTTTTCAGTTTTAGTCTTTTTTTTGATATCCTTCGATAAGATGATTTTTGTGAAAATTTGAAGTAAACAATAAAATTTGTAATCAAATCATGTTCAGTTATCTGTATATTATATCAAACCTGTTGCCTACCTCTAGGTTCAGCTTTAATTGGGTCTACAGGTATGTTCAGTACGTTATACTGCGCTTGAGATATATTTCCTAAAAAAACCAAAGCATTAAATAACGAATTTGCCAAGTAGAAAAACATATTAATAAAAATAAAGTTATTACAATTACATGTCAAACTATAAAAGCAGAAAAGTGGTTAATGAGATACATGCAAAGCAATGAACAGATCAAACTACTAACAACACTCTACACATATACATAATATATGTACCTTTAGCATTTCCCGATGATGAAAGCTGACTGAAATGAATGGGGAAAGGATAGCAGAAGAAAAGAAGATCTTTATATAAATTGTGTATTGAAACCCTTTAAAAAAAGCATTATAAATGTATTTGATACGCTCTACATTAAAATCTATTAACAATGCATTTTATAAAACTTTCCGTATACCAACACACAATAAAGTCCTGTAAACCAGCTAACAATAGACTAGAGGTAAAGATGACTAGAGAAACAATTGCCTAATAAAAACAACACGCAAAAACTTCAACTCTGCTGATATAAATAAATTCATTCTGCTATAAAAATCGTAACAATAGAAAATGTGAATGTAAGAATCAACGAATGTATTCCCAACACCTGTATAGATAATAAAGTACATGATAACTTACTTTCTCGTTCTGAAAAAAGCCTTTGTATCTGGGTTGGGTCAATCTCAAATTTTTTTCGTTTTCGCTGACAATCATATCCTAAAAAAAGTTACGGCAATTTAAATACATGCGACTGGATCATCAGGGCATTAAAATTAATTTTAATTAAAAATTTAAAGAAAGACTTCTCATTTTGAGATACATTATGTAACAATTCAGTAGCTTCACCATTTAAAAAATGTTAACGTGGCAAAGTAATTTTTGATGGAAGTCAAAAAAATGGAAAGAAATATATAGACTTTAAAATTATTTTGTGGCAAGAAGAGTTTACATATGAAACAAATGGCCTAATAAGAAGACTATGAAGTCTAGGTATTGTAGGGTTCATATAAAAAATCTGTGACTTTTTGAAATTAAAAACTTGAAATTTGCTTTAACCCTACCTAACAAATCCATTGGGTTTAAATTTGATTGATCACTGTCAATTAAAACAAAATCTGCATCATTTAGAAATTGGATACTCATTTGTGTCTAAAATGTAGTTTTCTCTGGGTAATATTTGAAAGTAATTTAGATGTAGCGAGGTTTCCTTACCCAGCTCAGTTGTAATTTTCTTGATTCTTTTTTAATAAGTCACGTTCTTTATCAGAAAAATTATATTTTGGCAAATTTAAAACTATAATGAAGAATAGATCTTTGAAGGTTAGCAAAAATTTTGCATCAAGTAGCGTGTACTCTAAACGAAGGTCTTTTTATGTACTTTGCGCAATCTGTATGTGTTAGTTAGTCTAGGTAGMTGTTTTCATTTTTCCCATAGTTTATATATATTTTTGGACATTGTACTGAAGAAGACCATAATATAGGGCTGAAACCTCTTTGCCACATTTTTTAGTAAAGTGAATTGTTACATAACTTATGTCCACATTAACAGATCAGTTCACAATCTTGTCATTTTGCCCTTCGGTCAAGTTTTTGGGTTCAGTTTGGCCAACAATTCCGCATCGGTGAGGATCTTTCCCCCCTCGACAGGTGCATAGTAACATGAAAATTCATCAAATTCACTTTGAGTAGCATGAGGTGCCATGGCCATGTACAGGGCGTAATGTTCGGCTTCTGTCAGATCCAAACACATTACCGTCTCTACATTTTGTGGTTCAAGAGTTGGCGGATTAGGAGGATTAGGAGGTAGCGTTAAATTGTCCGTACTTCCCGGAGGGGTGCCTTTAAGAGGTATGTGAATGCTGGTGGCGTCACCGTACGAGCGGGTGGACAGATTACTGGCGCTTCTCGCTAACGAGTTGTTCCCGACTTGTAATGACTTCGAACTTGAAAATGAGTTTCTCTTTGATGGTAAAACGCTGGAATCTCGTGAACCACCGGGCGTTTTACTTTTACGACCGAACAGTCGAGAAAAGAAGCCACGCTTCTTCGGATTGGGAAGTGTGGACGATGGAGTTGCGGGCAGCCGCTTGACGGGTGGCGACAGTTCGTTTTGCGATCGCGGTCTGGGCAGGTTGAAGGATTGCGAACGACCGACGGTGACAGTGCGTACATTTTGGAGCGATCCACCGTGTAAAATGTTTTCGGCTTGCTTGCCGGACAGTTGGATGCTGTGAGTGGAGCCGGTGATGGCAGTTTCGATTTTTTTGGCACGCTTTGGCGGCAGCGGAGGTAATTTTTCTACGTCGACGCTGTCACGTTTGTTAGGTTGTCCCAGATCGATTACGGGACTCGCAGGGGATATCACTTCTTCCGTGATGTCGATGGGATTTTTGAAAGCCAACTGTAAGCTGGAGTAGGTGCGGGCGTCATCGAATGAATCACCCTGGGCATGTTCGAGCGTGGGCTTTTGAGATATGTCGGATAAATTGGAATTGAGCAAACGCGCCTGTGTGTCAGAATAAATTTCATCTAATTCTGCCACTTGATTGATTAGCTCGTTAAATGACTTCTCCTCCGTGCTTTGCCCTTTTTTAACCTCAGTATAATTGCACCATTCTTGCACCGTATTGTTGTTAGTTTCTACCACCATAGCTGTCTCTTCAGCGAGTTTTGCTGGGTAATTCTGTTGGCCATTAACGGAAGGTACATTGCTCAATTGCCGTTTTGCCAATAACTGAGCATCATGCTCCAAAATGGTATTGAAAAGGGTGTAGTTGGCCTTTTTGGCCAGGTTCCTCCTGTAAGACCAGTATGCCGGCCTACCTGAATCTAACGGTAAATATTGAAATGGTAGTGCTTCGCTTGTGGCACCATCTGAAGGCCTCCTCAGTTGGATAAACACTTTTACGGGTTCCGTGATCTCCAGCGTGCGGTATCTTGGTGGCCTGAACCAAATTGCCGTTTGTTTGTGGACCTGCGACGGTTGAAAATCACCTCTGGCCTCCCACACTATCTGGCTATCCTGCTTTTCAAAAAACCTGACTTCTATGTCTTCTTTTGCCACCTGCAATTAAATTCAAACATTAAAGCATGAGTAATTATTATTAGTACTGTAGTCCGGATATTACTAATGTAGGGGATGTCCCGCTGCAAGTTACCCATGCATTTACACACCAAACTGAACAGGTCAGAATTTCACTATTTAAATATTATAAATTACCTCAATATTAAAAGTATTTCTGAATAAATAATGCATTAATAGTTTTTAGATTTAAGGAATTCCAAGTGAGCGTTGAAAAGAGGATGTTTGCTTTTGTGTACCTTCTCACATAGAATGATTATATCATTGGTCCCGCCGTCAACACAGCACACACACTGAGAAAGTTTGACGATAATGAGATCAGACATGGCCTTCTTGTCGTAAATAACATCACTCACAACCGGAGTCAATGGTATCGTGAATTTTCCATGGCTGTCCTCGAGGAAAACTTGAAAACACAGCCTGACTGCATTCAAGTCGATCGCTGCTGGTTGATTTCGATGACCAAATCCAGCTGAAAGTCATAAATTTTACGCTGCCGACATCTAGCCTGCGACAAAATCTTACTTCGGAACGGGTCAACTCGAATCTCCTCTCGAACTTTGAGCGCAGCTTCTATATCTTTTTTCTTTACGCATTGTATTCCCAAGTTTTGGAAGGTCGCCGTCATTGTTTCTTCTCCTATCGCTAATGTACATACTCCTTTTCTACATCCTTCTCTACCAACTAGGTTGTGTGGGTGAGGTCTGAAAAAATGTAATGAATTTCATACAAATATGTATTATTTGATTCTAAAATAATGCAATAAAGAACGGTTAAGGGCACAGAATGTCTTTACCAGGTAATAAGATTGATTGATTTTCAGTAATTAAATGTGTAGTTATTTCTTTTTGACAAATTTTTTAATAACCTTTACCAAATTCAATTTCTCCCTTTCTTTTCAATTTAGATCATTTATTCACAAACTCTTCCCTCTATTAACTGATTTATAGTTTCTAAATGTACCCACTTTACTCTATATTTTGTACAAATTTTGCTTGCAATTTTTTCTGGATGTGTTACAGAACCCACTTGCTTCTAAATGTATCTAATTTGAATGTAGCGTGGTCAAATAATAACTGATGATGTGGGAAAACCCCAATACAACAATGATTTTTTTTTCCAAGAATAAGCTACGGTGAACATACAAATGAGTATGATTAATATGAAACTGATCTATTGTTAGAATATGAAATTGATAATATTACTATCTTGTTTAACTTAGTTTGAAAGTATGCATTAAAGAATGTATATCTTATTTGTGGTGCACAATATTTTTTCTTCTTATAATAATAATAATATAGATAAAAGCAATGTTAATTAAAAAACACAACCTAAAATCTTCTGTATGTTACCAGTTATGTCATCACCGATGCAAAAGAATAACATTTCAACAGAATTTCCTTGCAAAAACTGCTTCTTTTCAATCGTAACAAAGCAATTTGTCACCGACTTACTTGTAAGGTTCATCTTTGGTTACACACGACACGACAACGATAGCCTTGCCGACGTATCCCATGATCTTGATCGTCGGGTAGGTTTTGTTGTCGGGGGTGCTCCTGGCCCCCGGTATGGAGCCGGCAGACCTGCCCTCGCACTCATAGCGAAACCTGAGGGCTTTAGGGGCGGGCTGTTCAACTATCTTCACGTAGGCCTGGGGTCTGCGTGAACTGCTGGGTCCGGGAACCTCCCTGCCTCCGTTGTACATAGTGGACTGCTTGAAGTCCGGATCTGTAGTTTCGATGACTTCAACTGAAGTAAGCAAAAATATCACGGTTAGTTTGTAAACGTATATTCGGTGCGAGGGATTACGGGTTTTTATCTTCGCAAATTAAAAAGGGAATATAGGTTTTGGGTGAAATATATGGAAAATGCTTTTAATAGAATGACTGATTGATGTATGAATAGTGACATGTTTCTGGACATATTGAGCTTTATAGTAAAGTGTACCAAATGTCCCATTTTTTTTTAATGTTACCCAACTGTATTTTATAAATGGAGCTTCTTACACGGGCTGTCTCTAAAAGAGCTCTACAAAATGCTAGGACAAAGTTGAAACTAAAATCTGAGGTATTAGCACAATTTATCTTAGTGCAAAAGTTGATAGTTTCCAAAATACAGTTTGTCAAGTTATTCTTTTTAAAACTCTTTTTTATATAATGTAGGTATCTTAATAATAGCAGGATTTACATGAAATTTGGCATATAAAGGTTTCTTAAGATGAGAAATCCAGATTTCTTCACAGTTTTAATGTACCTTGCAGAGGGCGCCACCAACAGTCCTCTGTTCCATAACTTTTCTGTGTTTGAGTATATAAAAATTTCTAATTAAAAATTCGTATTCCCTGCTAAGCTAACACTGTTGTTTCTGAGATAATCAAATTTAACGGTGCTGATTATTTACCAATAATTACATGTGGAATAGTCACCATATAAGAAAAATCTTCCAAAATTGAGTCCTCAACAGAACAATGGTTAAATCAGAGCAGACAGGGTCATATTAAAAATACAAAAGCGAAATTACTATAATATTCACACCTCGCTTAACATGCAGTGTATATCCCGTTGCTATTTGAACTTAATCTATGTGGACACATGCTCCAACAGTCTATAAGTGATTTTTTCACGCCATAACCTTGGAAAACGTTACCGGAAATTTATAATAGTTTCGCGTAGTTGCGAATATATTGCTACATGTTAGGCATCTAGCAGAAGAATAACTTGCTTCGAACTTTTATATTGCCATTAAATTACCTGACATATTTGCAAGCTTTTTTTTTAATTCTTCTTAGGGCTGAAATAATCTGACTACTGCTATTAATGTACTGATGGAATTATGGTCGCTTATTGAAAGCTGCATTTCAAGGTTGATGTTTAGACTTTTAAGCKGAAAAACAGTAGTGGAGTTGCTATCTTCGTTCTGAATATGTTTGTTTACATTTCTGGTTAGCATAGGTTGAAATAAATATAGGTAACATCTTTGGCTTGCAGTTGAGATGACATAAACAATGTATTTTCAATTATTATTGAGATGTTAAATTTTGTGTTAGTTGTATGTACCCACATTTTGAGAGCATTGAGACTATGTGTGACACAAATTAAACAGCTGGTTTATGAAAAGACATTTACCATATATTGTATGATCTTTACTTCTTACAAATTTAAGTTCGTCAAAAATTTTACATTCTATGGTTGTAGCTTCGATTAGCAATTTAAATAGATTTCTCTAGAATTTCCGCTAAACAAATACAGAATTTTATAAGGAGCATTTCTTACATCGCGTTTTCCATTTGGCAACTGTAACAGTTAAAAAATTTGACCCCTGTTGACTGTAGCTACATTGTAATCGGTCTAATTTTATCGCAAAAAGGACGCAATATCCAAGGTGACAATTAAAAAGGTCAGGAATGGTAAAAATCACTTTAAATAAATTTATCTCCTATATAGTTGTTTCTGTGCAACAAACAACGTGCTAAAAGGCCGTGCTTTAGTTGTTTCACCAAATAACATGACGCCTTTAATAAATGTTACCCCAAATTTTTGATTTGCAGTAAAACTATGTAATTGTTCTATGGCTCTGAAATAGAATGGATATTGGCATCCACTATATAGACTATAGTATTGGGAAGGGTCCTTTATTTCTTTCCAAAATGATTAGTCACGATTTATTTCCTTTGATGGTCACCCGAATGAATTAAAAAAATACAATATAAAGTGTATAAGCAAGTGTAACCACTGTTGTATTTCGTGCGCGTACACATAATGGCAGATGACGTTAAGTACATATTATGTGCCAAAATAGCTGTCTGAGGAACTTACCATGTGCATAGTGTAGTGACTTTGTCGGATAAATAAAGCTAGTGAGCTGGGCTAATTTTAACAAAATTACCATGTTGTCAATAAACGCAGCTGGCTCGTGTTGCTGAAGCTAGAACAGTTGGTTATTTGCAGTAACATTCTACTGTACTTTGCATACTAACTTGTTCCCTTACTTTCACTCCAAATTGAAGCATTATTATTCCACTAAAGCTAAATATGTTTTTCTTTCTTAGTTAACCACATGTTATATATTATATCTGTTCCATACTAAAACAAATCTGAATGTCACTTTATAAAGTTGAGCCTGAAGTAGATTGTGAAACTAATGAATAATTATATTTTAACATGTTGTAATCTAAACATATATGAACTATAATGTTTTATGAATATGTTACCTAATTATTGTAATGTTGTGTCGTTAACGGAAATTGTCGCAGTACATCTTTAAATAACGATCTTAATTGCTTCCGAGACAAAATACGTTGTTTAGGCGTCAGTGTAAGTCGATTTAAAGGCCAATTTACAAGTCACCTTCTCGACAATGCAACGTAGATGCATGTTGAAATCGCAGTTAAAAATGCAGCATTCATACATATTTATAATGCTAGTTATACCTACTTGTGCATTAACTTTACGAGACCGTTACATAATGTTAGCAATAAAGGTAGTTTTTTTTGTCATAAAATTGCTAAAACTGTAAAAGCATATATTATTGTTTCTGTCTCTGGTGAAGCTATAATTTTTTAATTGCAAACCAAAGCATTAATTCAAATCTCAGTCTTTGCAAGTAAACAAGAAGAATTTGCTGTTGTTTCATGATATAGCTACATACATATTCTATAATGTAGATTATGGAAATTCTACGTTTGACCATCTATTTTTAAATGCATATAAACATTGAATTTGTACTCCCATTATGCGCTTCTGTTTGCTACTTTCATAAATTTCACCCCTACAGTTTGAGAAACACGTTAGAGTCATATAAAATGTGACGTAAACTAACCTGAATTATCTTTGTATTCAAATTTAATTACCCACGTTTAAATACTCTGCGTTTAATGTCAAGAGTATAACATTAATTATCCGGAAAAGTGTAGGTACTCGCCACATACTTTTAATTGGATTTATTACAGACATGCTATTATTGTTGTTAATTACGATAGATTATGTGAATTGTTTTAGCAGTCAACTGGAAATTTACCCAGTTAGTATCTAGTCAATCAAAATCGGACAACGCTTATACGATTTTTAAATAGCTAGTTATAGTATATCATCTTGGTCACTGGGGCTTCAAGCTTTATCCAAAACGAAGTTTTGGGAGCTCGAAAGTGCCCCGAGTGTGTTTTTGTTCACAGAAACATTAGACAGTAAAATATATGCATACTTTAATTGTACCTGATCATTTTCTTTTCATTTTTGCAATCAAACATTCTTAACAATGACACTACAATAGTCWAACCAATGAGCATGTTGATAAAGGCGTAGTTCGTAACCTGAAAACATAATTTATCGTCATGTTTACTTGCTACCAATCTGACCTTCAACTTCCACCGACATGACCTTCCTCAATTCACTCCTATTATGCCTGTGTGGAAATTACTGTTTTCCGCGAAGTGAATTTTCTTTGATGTTTGCGACAATGCTACACCTATCAAGATCGCTAATAGAACACCGACTTGACTTTTATGTGAATAGACATCTGTACAGAAAAAAAAGTTAAATTATTTTGTTTATTTAATTCTGATGTCTTCTATTTATTTTCAGTTTACCGCGATAGGATTACGCAGATTTGGGAAATTATCGGTAAGTARATAGTTTTGTTAAYGTATGAAATATTAAAATCCCGATGTCGAATCCAAAAATACAGTTTCGATAAACTTATACTAACGCTTTTGTAATGGTGGTAAAAGTAGATTTGGTGTTGGTTTCGAAGTGATGGAGCAAACTTTATAAATTAAACATATATAGGTAATAATAGCTTGCTGAGTATATTTGCAACAGAATTTTATAATAATTAAAGTGAACGTAGAAGGATATATGTTAGGATTAACAAACCAAAAAATTTTCCTTCGGTAACCATCATCCTGATGGGCAAAATTATGGAAAAACAATGTTTTTACGGACCGTAAAGTACATATTTATACACGTTACATACGATTACCACGAAATATTTTTGGCAAACTGACGTAAAATGCTGCCGTGCTAGTATGGCAGACTACAGTTACGAACAAAACGTCTACAGACATAAATAAGGCCAAGGTGAAAGTCAGAAATACCAACGTGAACTTCCGCTAAAAAATAACCATTTAGCTATAGATTCAATTACATAATGTAACAGTACACCATTAACCTGAAAATTTCTCTTAATTGCAGGATTTTCCCAGACGTAGTTGTCCAGACAGTCAATGAAATTGATGAGCATAGGTCATTTATGTTTAGAAAAAAATCGTGTTAGTCAGCACTGCCGTTTCCGTATAAAACTGGTAAAAACATTCGTATTTGGGTTGTCTTTACCCATTTCTTTGCACAAGTCATTAGAATCAATACGGTTGGTTTATTTAAACCAACAATTAACAAGTGAATACCGCAGATTTGTATCAAAATTTGTGTTGAAGGTACAATTGTTAGATATCAAAGTAACACGTTCTCCAGTGTAAGTAGTTTACTGAACTGTGTATTGCATAAACAAAAGAAAACTAAACGTGTTATATAGCAAGTGTTTCAGCACAGTAAATGAACTGTMTCAATATACAGGCTTATTTAGTGTTCAAATTAGCAAATCAGTATTAGTATGGAATAAACAAAATGAGAATCGTGGTATTACAACAGTGTTCGTCTGTGAAATGGATCTAGTTTTTATTTTCGTAGTTTTTTTTTAACCAATACCAACAGCCCGTATTTTGGCGATGCGCCGTGATGATGTATGTACATACGGTCATGCATGCCGTTAAGTTAGCAGCTGCATTCTTCCTGGGCCTTTTGTGGCTGCTTAATTTTCATAATTGCCCTAGGGTATGTCGTAATGAGTCGTGCAAATATAAGATCCGGTGGCGACAGCCTTCCATAAATTCCACTGGCACCTGCTGACGTAGTCATTGCAATGTTGTCCCGGGACAGTGTGTGATTACAATATAGTTCATTTGGTTTGATGAAAGCTTTCGTTCGTATTCCATGAATGAATGGATAAATGGTAGTGCGAAATTTCGTTCTTCATGATTATTTGTGAAGAATTTTGGGTTTTGATAAAGGAGGTCGAGCATAATCTTAAAATCGTACTGTGGACTAATAACAACAGGTGCACATACATCAAGGCTTTGTCTTGTATATTTCTTTTCGTGTATATTTCTAACCTTCGTTCTTTGACGTTTTTACTGCTGTTATACAACTTCACCTGGATCCAAGATTAGGATAATAATGTCTTTCATTGTGTGAAAGATGTCTATCTAGCTTTTAGCTTTATAAGTTCACTCTTGGTCCAGTGAATTTTCCATCTTTAGACGTCATATCGTCTTTTCACGTCTATGGTAATACGTGGGCTTAATAATCCAACACATGAAAATGTCAAGCTATAATATTTGCCATAATCCAGTTGATGAACTACACAGCGGAAAATTCCGTTCATGCTAACGATCTAAAGCCTTTTGGCATATTCAAAACGATTTAGGTTCCTGAAATTAGTAGTGGTATCGTTCAATTGCGAAACATTTGCAATAATTATAGCGAATATTGGACGCCAATGTAAATAGTGTAGTAAATCGATAGATCCATCCTGTTCTGGTTTAGTATGTCGTTAAGTTTGAACCTGTCATGTTATGTAAGATGCGTAATTATAATACGAGAGAAATAAAACTGAACAGTTTAACGTCGAAGGTCATCACAAAATGCGTGTTCACGTTCTAAACTTTTTAACTCGTTTTGGTTTGCTCGGCCGACCTTTTCAGTAAATAAAGCGTTCAAAAACATATCACGTTTCTTTACAAAATGTTTGTTATTTTGGTAATTATTTAAAACGGGAAAGATAATAATTATGCAACATTTAAAGTAATCACCGCAATCACCTACTCCTTGCAGCTCTCGGATTGACGACTTAACATTTGTACGGAGGCTGATGAGAAACGTTTTGAAAATGTAATAAAAATTGTTTTTATTGTATCTAGGCATCTTCAAAAAATAGATTTTGTCTTCGCTAATACATTTACTTTTCAGGGCCGTGCATGACATTTATTATAGCTGTTCATCTACGATAGTACTTCATCAAGTGTCATTATGTTCTTATTAAGCAGAAGTTTCACAATGCTTCTGCATTATAATACACTTGAAACTACAGAACGTAACATGTGACCCGATTTAGTCGTTGATGGTAACTAACTAATGCAATAAACGTTAAAGAGACTTTTAGCCTTGTTTCGGTAATGATGTTCTGTAGTTAAATATTTATTTAGTTTGCTAGAGATCGTGTTTATTTTGATATTTTTTACAACTCTGCGATAAAAGAACATAATGTATTCTACTGCAGAAATGACGAAAACTGATAAGAGAATGTTCAACTTTGGTGCTTTTAATAATTTATTTATTTTAATGACACATTAGAGGAAATATTACATATCGGGTACTTACTGACATCACTTATGTTGATGGTTTCATCCCGCAGTACTTCATGAGTCTGACCGTCCGATTTTTCTAAATAACAAATAAAATATCCGTTAATACAGAATCTATACAATTGTTCTACGATTAACCCAGTCATTAATTTTATTTTGTAGCTTTTCAGCTCAAAAAAAAGTCAAAATGAATGCCTATTTTGACTGGGTTAAATCAGTATTAGTCAAACACCAAACAAACAGTATGGTAGAAGGCAGCAAATAATACATAAAGGAAAAAAGTACCGATTCACTACTATTCTATCCAAGCACAACGGTGCTAGTACAGAAATAGATTCAACTATTATATATCATGCATTTTTTGTTAACCTAGTGACGCAGGTTCGAAAGCGCACTATATAATTTTTAAGCGTTTTTTCCGCCCTAGTTTTGCCAATTCACTACAGATTACTCATGCTACTGGCCGGTTAATATTAATTATACTTCCTTTAAAATTTGCTGTTTGTATTTCTGATAATAGCTTTCTGCTTGCAGAGGTCACAATGCGTCAAACAAAACAAAAAATTCCGACAAAGCAATGCTGTTTATTGGTACTGCATTCGTACAGCGATAAAATACTGTTGGGTTTAGAATTATTAGCTACGCTGATCAGAATTAGAATGTAGAAACACACGTTCTTACGATTTTTATATCTTTTTGTACAAGCTCAAGCACAATTTCAGCTTTTTATGTATATTTAACAAATTATGCGAATAAGAAGTAAGAGAATTACCGCAAACGTTCGTTATGACCTTTGTATTCTGATCACCGGCAGTTTGTTCCTCAGCACTGTCTTAATTTCTTGTACAATTGTTTTGTTGGTCATCTTCTAAACATCAAGTAAGAATTTTCATTTTACTTCAATCAACCGCGCMATATCATGAATTGTGGTATTTAATTTGATCTTAATTTGACAACACGTGGACAGTTTCAATGCAAATACCAATCAAACGTTCTATTCTGATTAGGATCGACGATTGCGTTGGTCCAGAGTAGATCGTCGTTAAAAAAAGGCCGCCTTAATAATCAGTACATATTTAATAGAAAAACCTCTATCCTTAAATAAAACTATTATACTGTTGGAATTAATGAAGAATGCACTAAGAATTGCCCAAATGTTACGATAAGTGTTATGTTGATCACTGTGTGCTAGGTGTTAGAAAACAAGCCATATTATTTATACGAAGTATAACTTTGGCTTAGCTATACCAATCTGTGGTATCTATTTTGGGTGCTACCTAATTGAACAAACACTCCAATTTTTGGCATTTTACGTAGGTACTGGTTCAACTATCTGTTTGATAGGTTAGGCTTGTAAATTTATGTACGACAAACTACATTTGAATAATACACGTGCCAGTGTGCAGTGTAAACACACCATATCGCCATTTCAAATATCGATAATTCTAAGCAAATTGAATTACATACTAAAACAAACAGATATTAAAATGAACCGTACATAGATGAGTTAGTGGTAGGTATAATTATGCAAATTTAATGTATGATTCGACTTTGGCCGAAATAGGAGTTTGGAGCACAGAAAATAAAACCAACTGGTCGTAAGACGTTTAGTGTTATTCCATAGATTAGGTGGTGATGGTTTTTTTTTACAGACCAAATGAGATAGCCATAACATAAGCTATTGGTGGTTGCATCAGTTAACAGTAGCAAGCGCCTACACAAAATCTTAATTGTAACTTTCGAGTTCGAGATGCGGAATATTGATTTACTTGTTAAAAAAATTGAGAACTTCGAATGTTTGATACAAACTGAATTATAAACCAAATGATTCAACGAACGTAATTGTGTATTATACCGTTGTGCTCAGAAGAACATGACCTTGCCGAATTTTTGGTTGTCGACTTTAACGAAAAGTTGGACTTGATAAGTTTCCTGTTTATAATAATTCTACCTACAGATGATAATATTATTATAAACTGTATACTATAAAAAATTACTGTTATAATTGACCACCGAACGCTATTAAACATACTAAAATTATAGGGCTTTTTCACATCGTCGTGAGATTCAAGGTCTGCTGGATTGATTAGACATCTTATTTGGTACTGTATAAACATTTCCAACACAGTCATTTAAGATGGTCGCAATAATGAGTAAAGCAAGCTTTATTTAAACGAGATCATCATAAGGAAGGGCGCCCATTTCAACTGCAATAATGTTCTTGTCACTTAATTCCTACTATACATCGATTTCACTATGCCCCTTAAATTGATACAATTTTTTTTTTAATTTTTAGACGTCAGTGTTCTAAAAGTAACGGATGCGCTGCAAATTGTTTTCAACTGAAGCATATCTGAACTTTTTCCCTTAAAAATGCTTCGTTTCTTTGAGGTTGGTTTACAAATTTTTTTTATTATTTGGTCATCTGTCCATTTAAGTAGAAATTAAATTTTGAATGTTGTCTAGTGACGTCAACGAGTGTCTACTAGATCTTTCACTTCTTTCCGTACATTCTTGTCATGAGTGCGATGTGTACTTGAAAGTTGGCAACATTTTTAGCTCCTCTCGTGCCATGTTCTTATTTGCAAACGTAGTTTGGATCACTTTCATGTGACGCAATAATAGTGTCACCTTTCTACACCGACTGCATGCCTTTTTCAGGTATAGTTCTATCCCCTACTGCAGTTCCCACAATATAAGACTGATCACACCATGCGGTTGATGACCTACAGCGTCAAACTGTCTGTCACGGTCCCCATTTTTACTAGTTGCAACTCGAGGATGTACTGACAGAGTAATCAGACTGTAACTCGGGCAGTTTTTGTTATCTGCACTCTGCAAATGCAGATCTTACAAACTTTCTTTCGTGCGTCTCGATCAAGGTTCTTTTGAATCAAGACGGACCTCACAAGATGTCGAAAACGGTGTTTCATAATAACTGATGCTTGGTGGTGAACTGAATTAGTGGTATTATTGACTATTATGGGGATGGTGCATTTGGACTTAATTTGTTGAAGGAAGTGTGGCAACCTCGCTTTCGTCAAACCACCAATCTGAAGAGAAGACTGTTATATACAGGATTGCCATATGTCACAATTGTTCTTGCCGTTTCAAGATAAATTTGTAGTGTTGAGAATTTTCATAACAAATGATAAGCAATTAAACATTTGTGAGTCAAGACTTGACGAATAATGCATAAGAGATATTTTTTTATTGCCTGATGTCATATCCTTTTTGTATATTTTTCTCACTCAATCCATAAGTGATAGAACCATCAATCTTTGTTTGTTCTATGCTAGTTTTGCAATCTAATTCCTAATCTGTCGAGTTCATTTCATGATCTATTGCATTTCATAAGTTTCTTTTTAATCTGATTTGGTCTTTGAAATCCATATTTCCTTCTTTTTTTGTTGTTTCGTTAGTTAGTTAGTAGTTAGTCCCTAATCCCGAAGATCCAGATGTCCCAGGCATTGTAATATGGTTTCTACATCATGCCAGACATGTTTGGCAATGTCAATAAGTTTTAAACCGTAGACGACGGATTGATTTGGGAGAACATCTTTCACATCTAATAATACCAACTATAATAGTATTATTTAAATTTTTACTGCCATTTTTTTACATGGCCATAGTTTCATTGGAACACAATTTGTAGGGAACACTTATTATCAGCAGCCTTTGGACAGTAGATGAATTAAACTCTCGAATCCTTCCTAACATATTGGGCTTCCCAACATATCGTCTTAAGTTTTCTACCAAGTAAATACCAAGTAAATACCAAATAAAACCATCGTTTTTAGTTTTGGAGTTGAAACAACGTAAAATATTTTTCGTCATTGTGACACTATTTCTGAAATGTTGAATTCTCTATCAGCAGATGTTTTATTTTGTACACTTTTCTCACTTTCTAAATCTCAAATGGATGATTCAAAACTGGAGGGCAAGATTCATGCACGGCATATCTTTTGCGTGTCTTAATCACACGGAAAATGTCTTAGAAATATAATATTGGTTTTATAAATTGCTGGAGTGTCACTTAGCTATTCAAGCTGAAAAGATCTTTTCAAAATTGTAGCCAGTAAAATATTTTTGTGTTGTCAAACTGAGTGGGAAACTTATTGACAGATTCTTCATACCCATTGCTAATTATACATATATCTATACCAGACTCTCATATATCTTATTCGTCTTCTTATTCTAGTGTCTAAAGAACCTATTCATTCCGTCCATTTATCTGTTGTTTCTTCGAAATCTATTGTTCTGTGTTCTGGTAAATGACATCCTTTTTTTGTTTTCAAATCATACCCTAAATTGGCGAATCCACGGTCGTCTCAGCATCTTTTACTCCGTTGTTTTCTTAAAGATAAATTCATAGTATCTGCATCTGAGGTCAAGTCAACTTTGTTAATCGTAAAAATTGCAGTTTGTTGCCGGCTGATTGCATTTTCGGTATCTTAGCCAACTGACGAAGTCGTTATATCGCGATGCGTTTTCAATTGGCTGCCTTTAGAAATGATAGGGTCAGTGGTCGGATTCTTGGAAAAAGTGAAAGAAGCCAACATCGGATTACCGCCAAGTTCTCACAATAAGAGATGACGGTGCGCCCCCTGGTGATAGTTAAAATTTGAATTCTACCTGGGAAATGCGGAAGTGTAACAAAGCTGGACGAGTGAATTGAGTTGTCAGCTTTACGTAATTTTCTTACTAAATTACTTAGTGGAATTGCGAATATTTAGTATTCTTTTGGCATCTGGCTCAATTGCGAAACACTGAATATTTGCCAAAGGAACCAGTTCATTCACCGCTAAATTTAGAACCGGGTATTAAGAATGCTACTTGCTACAGCCAACCCATTAGACAAGATGCAAGACAATAAAAAAAAGAGAAAATCGAGAAGTGCATGCAGTATACAACAAAAGCACCAAACAAACGCAATGATCTTGGATTTTTACACACCTATAAAGTTCTCATCCATGATTTTATATTTGAATCGCTGTGGTTTTCGATAAGAACTACAGTCCGCCGCAACAATTCTTAGAGTATATCAGGTGACAAAACAAGCCGTCCATACCTTAAAAAGCATGATGTGCGCTCGTCGAACTTATAAAAACTATCAAGGTCATCACTGGATCACAGAACACACTGATTATACAAAGGCAACAACTCGTATATCAACACAACAACACTTGGTCCCTCGCAGCTTCCACGATTTGACGATTTGTGTTCGTCTTAGAAACACTGCGATGTCCCGAAGCAAACTGAACTTTGGCGAACCGACCAGCCACTTCGGCAGTGCGTTTTATTTTAAGGAACTCTGATGACCACACGATATATTCTGGGAAACTGTAGCTCGCCGCGCTTCGTTTGATTGGTCGGCGATCACGTGTGCCCGGACAATGTCACAGCGCAGGTGCCAACCTCTAATTGTAGAACGAAATCGACGTTGTCGGATCTGCAAGGATATACCTAACCCACAGACAAAACTGGCAAAACTGTGTCGATAAGAAACATAAGTATTCTGAGGTGATCCCCGCAAAAGGGTTTACAATTGACAGTTTTCTTGCCTATAATAAGAGATTTTGTTTCACGTTAGTTTTTTAACTCTTGATCAAATTATGTCATCAAAATAAATACGTTTAAATTCTAAACGCTTTATTATAAAACTGATTTAAGAGTTCATTTTTTAGCATCCAAAGAATTACAATCTTCTTGGATCTATATGTGATAGAATAATATGTCAAAATATATAATATTTGCTTCGTTTATTACAGCGTTAAAAAACTTGCTGATGTTTACAGAAACTTGTGGGATTATTTAAAAAGAAATAAAGTAGGTATACAAAAACTAATTTATAGTATAACTGTACTTTATATTGTAAGAATACGTTTTCACAATGTAACTGAATTCCTGTTTATAAATGTTCTGTAGACTTGCTCTGCAATTATAGTCCTTTCCATACGTTCGTTGGCGATCTTTTCAAATTTCTGGAACAGTTCTATATTGGCGGAAAAGGAACGCCTGAAGTATTTCCTGTCAAGCCTATAGGTTTCACATATCTCGAGGGCAATTATTGTAGAGATTCGTTTTCTATCCTTCATCAGTAGAGCTATCTCGCCAAAATACGCACCGTCCTGTAGGTGACACACCTGTAAATTAATTATTCACTTTTTCGAACGAACGCCAATTACATAATTTTTTTTATTATTATAGGATGGGGGTCTAGGTTCTAGATAAATAATTAGCATACAAACGTGCCCCATATAGAAAGAAAAAGTGACGTGTATCGGGATTTTTCAGAGAACATAACAATTGTTGAATCGGAACGCACGGTATATAAAGAATCTATTGACTTAGATATGGAAAAGTAAAACGATTTAGATCCATTTTGCTTCTTTTGAAAATATTTTAGTAAGCAGTCTCACCTCTTTCCCGTTGGCTGTATACACTGCCACAGTTCCCTTGCGTAAGAAATACATGCAATCACCTGCAGTACCTGCTTTGACAATGATGTCGTTCGGCATGAACACCTCTTGTTTGAGGTTACTAATGATGTCCCGCAAGACGTATATAGGCAGTTCTTTGAAGACATCCACTCTCTGTATAATCTTCTTGCTGCAGTATAAATTGAGCTCCTGTTTGATATGATCTGAAATAATGATTTTGATGGAACTGAAAGGGGCAGATGGATATTTACCTGGCATAACGGAAAAAACCGCCTGCTCTCTGAAGTATGAATTATGATAGCGATAGTCGTAGTAGGATATCACACGGTTCTGCATTGTAAGCGGAAGTTTCTTGGAACGCATATAGTCCTGCAGTTGATTCATTACTTCTAAATATTTGCTTTCGCTTGAGAATAACGAAATTGTTAATTGCAGCATCATAACTGCAAAATTAAACAGGTCGAGCTAATGGTAGGCCACCCCTTGGGTCGTTCACTTACCAAAAAGATAAGCGAAATAAAACTTTCCTAATATGAAGGCAGTGCAGCTGAAGATGATATCCTCCGTGGTGGTGGTTTTAAGAATGCCACCGTCAGCACAGTAAACGTGAGAGACGGCCCTGTACAAGCAGGTGACGTATTTCACTGCCATGGGCACGTCTTGGTCATGAATTTTGGCTTGCACGACCCATGAATGTGGATGCCAGTCCCCTTGGCGATACCTCTTCCACATAGGAATGATATAAAACAAGCAAGTCGTCCAGTGGGTAAGGATGACAGCAACTATGAACTGCCTGAACATCATGTACACGCTTTCACTTACATTTATCATCTGGAAGAAGTTTAGTTAATCATTTTATTGAGGCACTCGTATGCACTTACGTTAAAGGTACTCCTCGTATAATTCAAACAGCTCGGGAGCCTAAGGATTTTAAACAGGGACACCATACATATTTCGAATGTAGCACTTTCAACATGGTGGAAGCGGTGGAAAATCAGGCAGGTCGGTAACGACGATATCAAGTCAATTATGAAACATCTCTGAAGATAATGCCTGAAAGAGAAAAGCACGTCAACTCTTAATGGAAAGTATATACAACATTTTTACTTCGCAATTCTGGGAAACTGCAAAACAACTTCCTTTGTGTCTGTTATATATCCAGTGAAGAAATGCAGTACTACATCCACCATGAAATGGACATCCATGATACAGGTGAGTATCACTATTGAATCGTAGAACCAACCGCCTTCACTATGATTATCGAAGGCTACTTGCAGAGGACATGCTATCAGACTCGCCCCTAGAATCAGGCTCATCCATATTTCCCAGTAAAACCTACGATCAGGAGAAGAATTTCATCAAACTAAATTTTTCAGCTGGGTGATGGTTGAAAGAAGAAATTGCAACGTCTGATTTCTTGGGGTTTTATTCCGTAGGTTATAACTTAATTAATAAAAATTCCCGCTTACCTAAAGGAACTGATGGGATGTATCATTAAGGGACGCCCCATTGCGAGGTGGCGCTTTCTTTCACGCAGCAAAGATTGGCGACTTTTGTAATACGTTTGGAAGTTTGGATGTCGGTTGGTAACTAAAATGCTTTCTATCAAGGTTCTTCTTAATCGGTGAAGTATTCCGGCATCGGAAGATATGTGCTCCAGACAGCTATCCGAGACTTCAGCTAAAGCACAACTATGGCCAGAGATCATCCTTTAGTATAAAGCAAAATTACCCTTCTAAAATATGCTGTTTTCTGTTGTCGGAAGATCCCATGTGACAAGTACATAATGGGTATAAATTGACAGCTTGTACTTATGTAGTTGACAGGCTTTAAGTCTTCATCGATATTTTTCTTTGTGCTCCTTCATATACATTACATTTGTCGGTTCTCGCCTATAAGAGCTTTCGTTCTGCTTGCTATAAATAACGCGGGCCTTATGGTAGCCGATTGATCTCATGGGGAGGGATTGTCAGTTTTGCAAGAATCATAACTGAATAATGATAGTGGTTTTATTTATTTTATTAACCCAGTTAACTGTTGTGTACCTACAGATGTTTCATGGGAGCTGTAGAATTTTATCTTTATTTTCGTAAAACATGTAACTTACCACGAAGGATTTGATTCGAACACATACACATATATAATCATGTGTTTCATGTGAATGGTCGCAAATGGAATCTTATGTTGAAGCGAATCTTGGGTTTTCCCTGTTTAATAGTGTCTTTTAACTGATTATGTACTGACTGAAGTTTAAGGTATAAATCAGGATATTCAGGTTTCTGAGATCCATTTAGATGCTAATTCGGGTGGTAAAGTAAAAATTATGCTAACATAAGGTGATCCGTCATAGTTTCGTAAATCAGCTTATCTCGATTGACGTTTACGGAATATTTTGTTGGATAAAATCGTATTTTAGTTATGCAAAAAATCGAGTATACACTAAAACTTACACATTGTCTATGGATAAATGTAGGAAGGTTGTCTTTGAAGTGGGTGCGAAAGTATTTTATATTATTTATATATATTGTGCAAGAATATTAGAAAGTTATTTTCGTTTATGTATAGTATAATAAGTTACGTGAAATATAAGGATTTTTAATTTAGTTGGCAGTCAAAAATCAGTATACAGCTTGTTTGCGAAAGTTGGCAGCTAATGGAAATCGTCTTTATTTTTAATTTTTCGAGAGAAAGGCATTCCTTATAAAAAGCTCTGCAAGGTCTCAAATGTAAAATGCAACCATTAAACAATAAAACTTAATATAAGCAAACCCGATATTTTAATGTAAACGAACGGGATTGCATGTTTGAACACATTCTTGTATTTAAAACAACCTTTTTTAATAAACGTCCATGATATTTAAGAAAAATAATTCTTTACGCGGGTACCGTTGCCAGTTAGTCGCCCAGTCCATTTTTAAATTACGAATAGACGATGAATTGGTTTCATCAGAGGTGTCTGCAAAAAGTTGCAAGTTCGACGCCGGGCGTCGCGTGTTTAACCAGATACTCGTGGCGCCGTAAGCTAACCTAAGTCCCGACGCTTGAGTCATGCATATGTTCATGAACGGGTTCCTTATTTTCTGCCACACATTTCCTTTACAGATGGATCGTAATAAATCAAGCCAAAGAAGCATCCAAATGAGCCCAGTAATTATTGTGATGATGACTTAGAATATGATATAGATTACTGGTCATTATTGATATGATTTTTTCCCCTTTACTTGTATCTAGTACCTTGCTTGATAGTGAATCACTATAGCAAGACCACCTATAGCACTGACTGCTACATTTACAGGTGGCGCCCAGTTGCTATACGTAATTGTTATGCTAAGGAAATGCGCTGATTTGCATACGACCTTTGTAGCTGGAAAGGATATAATGTTGACAAATAAATCCCCTCTAGTAAACCGTGCCCAGTCGTCTTGAGTAAGGGAATGACATTACAGTTTTTGTTCGCCCACGTATGGAAATGAGAAGGGGATTCTCCAAAAGAAACCTTCGGACCAATTATTCATGTAGATAAGGAAATCTGTGTTTAGTCAGAACGATAATTATAACGTTTTTAGTGCCAACGACAATGTTTTTAGATCGAAACTACTTAAGTTAATAAATTAGTAATTTCATAGACATGATACACATGATTCAAAAAAGAGCTTAACAAAATCTTTATATAGGTACGGTAAAAATCAATTTATTATTAATAGCACTGGCATCAGTTATGTCTTTAAGTCACCAACCTTTTTGAAAATTAATCAACGAAGTGTCAACAGAACTACCTAAAAAAATTAAAAAAGCTCCTCAGAGCAAGGCAGCCTATGAGACAGCTTATAGGCGCCTATTACGTTTCTATTTTCGGTTTTGAGTCATTTAAACGCGATACTGGCGCGTCTGGATGCTACTATAGTTCATTATGTCTGTTGGGCAGACTTGACAATAATAGACGATTAAAAAAGCTCCGCAAATAATCTCTCCAAGTCGAAATAATAAACTATTGCTAAAATGCAGATAGATGTATTAAAAGCTAAAGTACATAATGACTATATGTAATTTCTCCGCTACCCTTTATAATCTTCTTTAGGTGATTTCGATACCACGTTCTTATCAGAAAAAATAAAACTTCTACCAGGTAATAAACCTGAACTAGATATAGACCTTTTAGATAATTCAACAAGAAAAATTGGCATGGAAAGAAGCACGATGCGTAAGAGTTACAAAGAATTGAATGCATATATTTAGATTAAAGCAAWTATATTTAAAMATTGCACAAAGCTGTACCAAMTGCTGGTAATGAGGATAATAGATCCTGCTAAGCTTCTTTTCTCAGGGTGTATACGGGTGGTTTCGGCGAAATTGAAACAAGTACACAAAACTAAACAGTATCTATTCAAAACTGAACTACAGCTTCACTACTTAAAGATTCGCAAAACAACTTGAACAAAAACATCAATCTTAGAATCACCCTTCGGCTGTTGAGGACACTCGCACCGACCTGCTCTCAGTCCACACACCCTTCCAGGTCTAGGTGACTTCTGCCGCGCCGGCAAAACTCAAAACTCCCGCTCTCCCTTCCTTAAATCCCCCACTGCACAATTTCGCACCGTTAACACCAGAGCGCAGCACATCACCCCCCAAAAAATATGTGATTTTTTTACAAAAGAACATATTTTTCTATATAATTCAACAATAAATCCTTAACTAATAACTACAAGAAAGTATCATAAACACAATAATCAGTTGATATTCTCAACAGCAACAACACGACTAATCTAATAGCTAATGACAGCTAAGTACAAAACATATATATTATTATTATTTTTTTAATTTGAGCAGCCAAATGCAAAGTTAAAAGTAAACCTACTTGGCTCATTTATAACTGAGCTGCCTCTGGGAAAGCTTTGTATTTTTTTAAGTTTACAGTATTGTGGGGACCTGAAAGTGATCCATCCGCAGCTTCTAGTAAATAGGAATTTTGACCAACACTTTTCTTGACAGTGTACGGACCTTCATACAATAGGAATAGTTTCTTTATTTCTGAATTGAGGGCGGAAGACATAGGATGGGTTCTGATTAATACCCGATCACCAGGATATAAAATCGTAGGTTGGAATTTAGATTCAAATTTTAATTTTCGTTTCTGGCTTTTGGATAATAATTGCTCATGAGCCAAATTCCAGTGCTGAGCCAGCGGAGGAGGCGGGTGGGGTTCTTTTGGAAATGTTATGATGGATTCAATAGCGTTCGGTTCCACAAACCCATATACCAAAAATGAAGGCGCATAGCCTGTACTTTCATGCACAATATTATTGAGGCATTTTTCAACATCATTTATTACGAACGCCCAGCGCGAATGTTTGGTGAAGCAAAACGCTCGCAATAACCTACCTATTTCCTTATTCACGCGTTCGGTGGGATTCCCTTGGGGATAGTATAGGGAAGTATGTAACACTTTAATGTTACATTCTTCAAGCTGTTTCTTCCACAATTTTGAATGGAATTGAGTTCCATTGTCCGTCAATACAGCAACGGGTTTGAATACATCTATACAGAAAGAATTAAGCAACCGATTTAGGATTGCCCTGGTGGTGGCACGCTTCAGGGGATACAAACGAGAATATTTTGAAAAGGAATCTAGAATTACTAATAAGTATATCACACCACCACGTGAAGGTGGTAAGGGACCCATAAGATCTAAACAAACCAAATCACCAGGTTGTTTGCCGATTACCGACCTGACAGGACCCTTGAGTGTTTTAGAAACTTTCGACTTTTGACACAAGTCACAAGCTGTGACCACCTGACGGACATTTTTCAACATTTTAGGCCAGTAAAATAATTTACTCATATATGCAAATGTTTTTTTATACCCAAAATGACCCGAGTCTGCATGCTGTTGTTGAATAAGCGCTAAACGCTGATTACTAGGTACACAAAGCTTAAAACTGCCAGTGTTTTGATCACCTCTCCGGAACAATACTCCCTTATATAAACAATACCAATGACTAGATTCACCCTGTTCTAACTCGCGTATTTTCTTACCCATTGTTTTATCAGACAACTGATCCTCCCTTAATGTCTTAAACTTGTTACGAATGTTTTTAAATTCAGATGTAAGTTGTAAGGCAAATACTTCTACAGTGGAGCTGTAATCAGGTTTACAAACCACGGGTAGTGCTAATGGTCTCCGAGATAAACAGTCAGCAACCACATTGTCACGACCAGCACAATGTTCAATTTCGAAATCGAATTCCTGCATAAAAAGAGTCCATCTACTCAATCGCGGGGATTTTAGAGGACAACTCATGATATACGACAAAGCCTTGTGATCCGTTATAACAATTAACGGTCTACCTAAAATCATGACGCGCCATTGTTGCAATGCAAATACAATAGCTAAACACTCCTTTTCCGTAATGGTGTAATTTAGTTCGGCACCACGTAAAGTCCTGCTAGCGTATGCAATTACATTTCTCTCGTTATCATTACCAGTTTGGAACAGGCACGCACCGATACCATAACCGGAACTATCAGCCGAAATGTAAAACGTTTTCTCAAAATTAGGATGTCTAACTACAGCGGTTTTAAGATACGCGTCCTTAATCTGTTGAAAGCATACCTCCTGCTCTTCCTTCCACTCCCACAAGACTTTCTTCTGCAACAGTTTGAGTAGCGGACGCGTCAGGTCTGCAAAATTACTGCAAAATCGACGATCATAATTGACCATACCCAGAAAACCCCTCAATTCTCGAATGTTTCGCGGACGCGGGAATTCTTGAATAGCATGAATTCGCTTTGGATCAATTGAAATTCCTTGAGCAGAAATTATATGTCCCAAGAATGACACCTCACTCCTCGCAAATTCTGATTTCCTCAACTTTATCGTTAAATTATGTTCACGAAATTTATCGAAAATAATCTGCAAATGCTTCAGGTGTTCTTCGGCTGAAGATGAAAACACAAAGATATCATCTACATAGGTAAGTGTAAATCCATCGACTTCAGGACCTAGTACCTTGGAAAGGGCCCTAATGAAGCTAGATACTGATGTACAAAGGCCAAAAGGAAGCACATTAAAAAAAAATGTGGCATTATCAAAAAGGAAACCGGTATATTTACGACACTCACTTTTTATCGGTATCTGCCAATAACTGGCCGTCATATCCAGTGTGGACATGAACTTACTTTTATTGAATTTCGTTAGAAGCTCATCGGTACGCGGGGGAAGAAGATGGTCCTTTACCATGCGCTTGTTTAGGTGTCTGGCATCTAAACATACTCGAACTGCACCATCTTTTTTTTTAACAACCGTTAACGGAGATACATATTCTGTTTGTGCTTCCTCTATTACCTTTTGCTTCACCATTTCGTCTATCTGTCGTTTTACCTCTGACCTATATGCCAAGGGAATCGGGTAACTAGCCTTAAAAAAAGGTTTCTCATCATGTAATAATATTTCATGTTCATAGACATTTGTGCGTCCCGGCGTTTCCGAAAACACATCCGAATAACTCTTTAACAACTTACAAAGATTCTCTTTAGCAGCCCCATCAAATGTTTCCGCGGCATTTACTACTTCTTGAAACTGCGCATCGGTGTATTGATGGCGAAATTCCCCACATTGTTTTTCCAATTTCAAATAATTTATTTCCAAACACTTATCCTTCTTTTCCAACTGTAACTGGATTGGTTTTTTACACCCCGAAAGATATAAGAGTTTTTTATCAAAATCAACTGAGGCTCCTTCTTTCAMTAACCAGTCACAACCGATTATTAGTTCTTTGTTTAATTTAGGCACTATAATGCAGGAGACTTCAAAGTATTTTTCGCCTATACCTATTTTTAACAAAACCTGTTGTTTAATACGTACTGATTTACCACCAAAAGCCACGGTAACTACTGTATTTGTTACCGGTAAAATAGGTAATTCACCATAAGCGTTTTGTAATTTTTTCACCAACGTTTCGGACGCAGCCGAACACTGACTACCTGAATCAACTAAAGCGTGTACAGTTGTATTTTCAATATTAACCACTATAACTGGGGACAAAAACCTATCTAAACTGAGTTCATTATCTTCCTCATCACTTAATAGACTATCATCTATATAGAGAGCACGTAATTCATGCGACGTAGTTTGTTCAGATGCCCGCGTTTCAGTTTCTCTATTCTTTTCGACATTGTTGACACGATTTGGTACCGTTCGCCGATTATCGTTTCGCCATGCCGACCCCTCTTGATAATTGCGACGCGTATTGTCAAACGTAGCATCTACCTTTCGCAAATATTCCTCCAATTCTTCCAATCGTTTAATATGCGCCAGACAAATACCTCTTTGAATATCCGAAGAGAAATGTTTGGCTAACCACTCTACCAATATTACTTCTTGTACTGGTTCTGACAAATACGACGCCTTGTTAACCATGTTAATCAAATAATCTGCTCTGCTACCCTGTTTAAATTCCCCATATCTTAATTCGTAAAATAATTCTCGTTCCTTCTCGACCCCCCAATACCTTGCTTTAAACGCCTCTTCAAATAATTCAAAATTTCGGAAATCCCTTTCCTTCATTTCCGCCCAATTTGCTGCCGACGCTCTCATATTCTCGATAGCTAAATTTACCTTAGCTTCCTCCGGCACCTCAGCATCCTGAAACGCACGTTTTAACTTTTTTAAAAATTGGATTGGATGAATCTGGCCACCGGGTACAAAACATATGTTTACGCCCCCTCTGTCTTTCCACCTACTCAAATAACTTTTGTTTTCAATACATCCTCTCGGCTCTAAACTATTTTCTGCTATTTCCGATACTTTATCGGCATTTACTTTTACCGAATCAACAATTTTTGCAATATTAGACTGCATCATCAGTACACTAGTTGCCAAACTTTTTACTAATTCTTTCAATTCGGTATCTTCCCCAGAAGGCTCATCATAATCGCCCTCCACACTAACGTCCCCTTTTACAGTTTTCTTTTTAGGCGACATTATAATTATATAAATATATCTATTTTTTTTAAGTACACAATCCCAAAATACACATTACAATCTCAGAGAAATATCAACATTCAGAAAATATTCATATATCCATCAATGGTCAAAAAGCATGCACAAGAAAACGTTATTGTTTACTGTCAAAACGTTCAGTTTTTATTTTCAGTCATCTGAATATCTGTCGTTAATTCACGCACTTACCAGACAAGTAATACCCAATACAGATGAGCCTTTGAAGTACGCCGACATCTTTTGAATATGCCGCCTTGTCACCCATAAATCACAGCTCTGCCATGGCCTTGGCCGCGCAGCTGTGTTGCCGGTGTTTCTCCGCCTCTTGCTTCTCTAGCGCCACGACGACCAACGTCCAGCGTCCACCCCCCAGATTCCTAGCTACCGTCTTCTTTTCGCTTTCGGTGAATGTCTGGAAACTCCGTCCTTTATCACCCCCTATTTCGCCGATACGCCGTATTATTTTGATTCAGCCCGCACTTTGAGCGCCAAATTGCTAAGCTTCTTTTCTCAGGGTGTATACGGGTGGTTTCGGCGAAATTGAAACAAGTACACAAAACTAAACAGTATCTATTCAAAACTGAACTACAGCTTCACTACTTAAAGATTCGCAAAACAACTTGAACAAAAACATCAATCTTAGAATCACCCTTCGGCTGTTGAGGACACTCGCACCGACCTGCTCTCAGTCCACACACCCTTCCAGGTCTAGGTGACTTCTGCCGCGCCGGCAAAACTCAAAACTCCCGCTCTCCCTTCCTTAAATCCCCCACTGCACAATTTCGCACCGTTAACACCAGAGCGCAGCACAATCCTCTGGTTCAAACTGTTTGCAAAAAAATAATTATTACATTTTAGAAATACATAAACATGGATCTCCAGTTCAACATTTAATCGTAATTCACGACCTGCAGGTTCTGATAATAAGATGCTACTTCTTTATCGTAAGTTTTGCGGTCAAAATGTTCGCTATCATTTCATGGAAAGTCGCTTTGGTTTTTCCAAACCTTTAGACTGATCACAGCTTCTTGATGGCTAGAGGAGTTGTGCAAAAAAGGGGTTTGCAGGCCTAAATTAACTTAACTATACTTTTGATACGCTATATAATTACAACAGCCATTGCCATACATAAAATTAAACATTAGAATTAGATGTTTAATAGCATTGTTGTATTTATAACAGAGACTATTCAATAGTATTTTTGTAACACTGGACTGATTTCTCATCATCCACCAGGCAATTTTTCCTACAAAAAGACGTCTTTATTAACATTCATATCGCAGTGTGGATCTGTTCAATTTAGCAAATCACCGTGATGAATAATAAGCCATTGGGGACTTACACGATTCTACTACGCCCGTTGGAATTTCCACTCGTTCTACTATTGTTGAATGAATGACGTAGCTAGCGTTAACAAACTCGAACGTATTTTACATTTACGTTGGTTATTTATGGAAATGCTGCTGTTGGTTTTGATTGCATATCTGTGTCTATTTATAGATAATTTTTTTATCAAAACTAAGGTAATCGATAATGTGACTTAGTTGCTGGGCTACTAAATCGAAGGGGAATTTATTAATATTCGTTTTCTAATCATTATGAAATAATCTATTTTATAATTTCATATTTGCGAAATAAATATTATTTGGTATTAAAACAAAAAAGTAAAACGCTTCGAATTACAATACAAAGTATATACACAAAAACACAACAAACCATATATTATATTTATACATCTTGGTTCGAGAAAGATAGTGGTCGTTATTATATTAATACTTATATTTGTACTAATGTACAAATTAGTTTTCGCCACTAATCACACTAAAAAGATGTCTCTCTAGATGGTGGTGGATTAATTGTATATTTTTTTAATAGCGGGGGTAATCGTTTTCCGTCAATGCGCAGACAATTAAATCTACAGCTCACTGGAACCTCGTAGAAATGTAGTTGGCCTTCTTGTGACGCATGACATTAATGGACACCCACCGGCTGCATCGAACCATATTTTTTAAATAAATAAATTTGTGCTAATGTACCTTTCGAACAAAGCTGAAAAACGTGCAGACACTCAGGCGCTAACAGTGGATAGCATGTGGCGGCAACCTCCATTCGTAATAATGTAGCAGCAGAGTGAGTCATACACGATCAGAAATTCAGCTTTCCCGGAACTTTCCCCGGAGCAACCCTCGGGGTGCGGTGACTCATCGCTGAGCTTTTCTCCTACGCAGGATTACGCATCTTGATAATGCGCTGTTTCTTTTACGTCCTTAATTGCGGTGAAAAAAAATTAAGGACTTATTCTTGAGCTATAGTGTCTTTTTATTAGTTCAGTGACGTGCATCCAAGTAGAAAATTTCAATTTGCTCAAAAACTGCTAGCCCTATCGTATCCATATGAACCAAGAATACCTTTTTATACGTAAAAATCGAAATGTCAGAAAAAAATACCAATTAAATATAGGGTTATTTTTACCCATAGCCCTTCCAGTACCGCACGCTTCTGATTAAGTTTTGAAATTCTAGGCAAAGATTCTAATTCAGCGTCAAAAGTTTATGTGGCATATCGAGTTTCGGAATTTCATTGTGTATGGTGTCAAAAATATTTACGAAAAATCATCTTGAGCGTGATTTCTTTGAAGGGACGTATTTCCCTTAGGAACAAGCTTTCTCTGCAGATGTTTATTTGAGCTTTTTTTGAGAAAATTGCAAATTTCTCCTAGTCTCTTATTAGTTCAGTGACGTGCATCCATGTTGAAACTTGCAATTTCCTCAAAAACGGCTAGCCCTATCGATATGGAGCAAGAGTACCTTTTTTATGTAAAAATACCCAAGGAGTCATATTCTGAAATCAAATTGTCATAAAAAGTACCATTAAAAATATAGGGTTATTTTTACCCCTAGCTGTTCTCGGTGCAGCTTTTATTGCATATATGAGTTTTACTTGTTCAAATATTTTTAATTTGTGTATATTAAATATTCCTGTTTGACTATTAGGTTAGTTGAAGGTGTGTAATATTCAAGATTAAATTAGTTTTTACAGCTTTATTTTTAAAGCACTGAAGTTTTTGTACCATATAATCAGGTGCACATGTTATGAGATACCTTAAATGAGGGGTAACAAAGCAATTGTATAATGTCAGTCTTGCTGCTTTATTAATACATTAGTACATCTTTTTATTGCTCCCAGCATAGGTGCAATATTTAGCATCATGTTTTCTATGTGTAATTTTCATGTTAGGTCGTTTGATATTTTGATACCTAAAAATTTCAAATTTGATAACTCCTTTAATTTCATTTTATTTAAATATATATAATTTTTTGTTTTATGATCATGTATACAGTCTTGGATATATTAATTGTTAATTTATTATAGCCTAGCCACTTAAAGTATAAATAAAGGTCAGTTAATTTCTCTCTCTAATTGCTTCATATGTGCTCTTGATAATACCAAGACAGTATCGTCTGGAAACATAAAGTACTTTGCTTTCAACTTTAAATATTTGTGGGGGTCACATTACAGAGTCCTGTGCAACTTCCACCAGTAGTTGTACTGTTTCACTATTTTTTTCCGTTCAACTCTGTATGTTTACTGCTCTCCGAGTAAACTGTAGCGCACACCTTTGAAACTAGAAATGCAGTTTACTGACTTTCTTGAGTTTTACAGTGCTGTCATGAACAAGTTAGCTTCTATTAATAATTTTTTCAGTTTCTTCTTATACTTTTAATTATTGGGTTCAACTTATATTTGAAAGTTCATAATTTAGATGAATGTGAAATTATTTTAAGTTACATTGATAATGATTGAAAATGACCGTTAAAAGAGAGGGAAATGAATGACCACCAGACATTAGCCACTTTGTAGATGTTTTAAAATTTGCTGTAAAATATATACGAAAGCATGATCAATGATTACAAAATGGCGGTATGATAAGGAAGGTACAGCTGTCTTGGGGTTTCCTAGAGGAAATTAACTAACTCGTATATTCTTATAACACTTTATTGGAGTCTTCTTTTCCATGGGCTTTTTTATACAAATTTTATAAACCTCACAAATATTACAAATTTAAAAAAAAATAAAATTACGATGACACATTCACTTACTCTCTACGTTCATCAAGTTCTGTATGTGTTCCTCCAATAAATCGACCAAGTGGTGTCTTTTGAATCGCAGCGATTCTTTAATAACAAGTTTCACCACATTCACCACCATTTCCGTGTCGCCCTTAAGTGTCTTCAGGTTCTCGAACAGTTCCGTGAAATTTTTGCCCGGCTTGCGCACTAAACGGTTCAGGACCTTGCGGATCTCGTAATTTTCGTGTTCGAACTCGCGCCTCTTTTCCGGGCTCACTTTCACCCTGTTCTCCCCGATGCTGTTCTGATGTGCCGCACTGTTGTTGACGCTGTTCGCCTCTTTCAGTATCTGAGAGATTGGTTTGTCCTCCGATGGTCGATATCCGTCGTCGGAATTGCTAGGCGTCGAATAGTTGCTGTACTGATTGAGGTTGTTTCGGATGGAGTAGTTGGCATCGCCCATGTTGTACATGGGAACGTCCAGTGTAGGAGATGGGGAGCGAGATCTTTCACTTACATCACTTTCGATTCCGTTTGTATTGATATTGTTGCACGGTTTGTCTTCCAAGTTGAAAACTTCTTTGTCACCGGTGTGTAACCTGTTAAAAAATGAACATTTGGTAGACAAATAATTTCTTGAAACAAGAAGATTGGCTGATATTAATGACAGATATATACTGTTTCGTTACTCACCACGGTACAGGAGATGGTGCATTGCTAACTGATGGACTACCGGGCGGTGTGGAATCTCCGCTCGGTCTTCTAACAGAAAAATTTCTCGGTATTGGTCCTGCCTTTCGTTTGGAGGGAATACGGTTCGTTGTATCTGTTGCTGAACTAGGCCGTTTGTTGTTGGTGCTTTTTCCAGGTGATCCCGGCACTAAGTCGATGTCGGCTTCATCAACCTTTGGGGAAAATCATAATTAACAGAGAAAACCTGTAACTCATGGGAAAAACCATCATGTCCAAATTTGAGAAATTCTTCATTTACTAACATTTGTAGTAATGAATTGGTCCAAACTCGTTGCTCATATAGTGATCAAAAGACCAATAATATCAACCTAGGCATTAATTTTAAATTCTCGTTGATAATGTCGAGCTTTAGCTTTATCTTTGATTACCGAAATGTGCTATTAGACAAATGGCAAAACAGTAATGGTTTTATGTTGTTTTATTTCCAAATGAATGTACTTATTCTGCAATCGAATAAAAATTATTTTAGTTTTTAGCAGAAATATGGCCTTAGTCTTAAAATTATAATACTTATTTGTCTCTGTGGTAACATCTGGGACTTTGATTGTTCTTCCCTCATTCAGTACCGCAATTAAAAAAATACTCTTCAGCAAACCGTATTTCTGACAAAATACACAACTCACCATCATTCTCTTGTCGATCTTGAAGGGATTCCCGAACATGTGCTGTCTGACGGGCGCGCTCTCTATCTCCCTCAGCTGGGGCGTCTGCCTCTTCAGGTACTCCTGGTAGTTGCCCATCTGCGAGATGGGCAGCGAGTGGGCGCTGTCCTGGTCCTGCACCACCCAGTCGGACTGCAGCAGGTTGTTGCGCATCCGCGCCACCTGTTGCACGAGGCGATGCCTGGGTATGTCGAACGGGTTCTTGAAGCTGACCGTCTGACGTTCCTTCTCAAGCGTCGTCACGAACAGATTCGTCTGTTCGAGGATGGGATCCCGTTGGGCGTTGAACTTGTCCGTCAGGAGCGGGTGGCTGACGAGGTCCTTCTTGAGCGTCACTTTGGGATAAAGGGATATCTGCTCGGGCATGGCGTAGTGGTATTTGAAGGAGTACAG
The DNA here is from genome assembly GCA_025024175.1 of Rhyzopertha dominica. NCBI lineage: Eukaryota > Metazoa > Arthropoda > Insecta > Coleoptera > Bostrichidae > Rhyzopertha > Rhyzopertha dominica. The sequence goes on along the minus strand of QCXZ01000041.1, from coordinate 13,252 downwards.
CTGAAAAAGGTTAATATGTGCGATTGTTGATCCTTTTTTTGTAAATTCATGCCATTTTGGTAGTTTCTATCAAAATCTATACCTTTATACAGGGTGAGTCAAAGTGCATACTTTGATAGGTAAAGTCCTTTATCTAATGGCAATAGACGAAAATTTTTGTCACACTGTCTGAGCATTAATTTTAATGAGAAACTCAATGGCTATAGTCTATAGTCCTATTTCTACTGCGATAGTACTGTACTGMTGCATGTACCTTTACATTTAAAACAACCTTTTGTATTAATTCATAAAACTTATTTGACTATCAGAATGATGTTGATGTGTTCTAAGCATCTGAATGTTCCATTAAAAAAATGATAAGTTTGACATAACAAATCATTTCTAGATCTAACACTTACACTGCTCTGTCTCTGAATTATTTCCATACATAAGCGGTCGTACTCGAGTTTTGCCTGATTTTTGAGACGCTTCAAATAATTCAGTACCGAATAACTAAGGCAGTTTTCTGCATTTTCCGGTATCAGTGTTTGAGCTAGGGCCAAAGGTGTTCCTACAACATAAAATTTGACGCTGCTTTTATATAGACAATTGAACACACACACCCATTCTAGTCAGTGCTCTCCTTAGCGGTCCGGCATAGTAAGCCGGTAAAGTACGCATGTAGTTTTGAAACTGGGTTCTCCATTCATTTGACGGCTTGCATCTGTGCACCTAAACAAAGTAATCACTTAACAATTTATTAACCACCCATTTGATATAATACCTTAAACAGTTCTTCTATCAAAGGCAACAAAACAGGATAATTATACGGCATGACAAACAAATTCACGCAATTCAGATTAGTACTCGCTTTCAAGTAACCAAAAGGATGTCCAACCTCCGAGTTTTTGTAGCTGTTGGCCACAAATACCTTAAAAAACGAGATCATTAAATTCACTTAATGGGGGTAACATCATTACCCCACCTGCCAACAAACCGTTGGTTGTTTTCTCGCTAAGATATACTGGGTTAGAGGTGACGGTTCTAATTCGTACTTATCGAAAGGCAAGTTTTCGATCACCATAGGATCGGAACTCGTGCATGTAAACTTAACATTAGGATGTGCACTTCTTGGGGGAAGCACAGAGGCAGTCACTTCTGGCCAGAAAGATTCTGGGATGGGCCAAAAACCTTCGAGAAAAATGTATTTCAAGATATGAACCTTCTCAATTATTCGCACTCGTTTTACTCACCTAAAGGATACCCTTTCTGCGATGTTCTCGGAACATATATCATTTTCCTGCAACTGTACCACGAGGTATTCGCAGGTTGATTGGAAGGTACTTGGACTCGTTCGTTAATGACCGGTTGATCGACGTTGAATTCCCCATCTTTAATTGTACCATTCTCGTCCTTGACTTGTGAGTCTTCAGTTTTTTCAGTTATGGGTGGTGGGTCTGGTCCGATTTTTTCAAAGTTTATCACAACGCCATTTTGAACCTGAAGAAAGCGGGTACGTGGAAGTATTTTAGAAAGAGGGGGCTTTTAGTTTTGCTGGAGACTGAATAACTTTGCAGAGTGTCTCATCAGCATCAATTATCGTTTTCAGAAAATTGAAATGTATATTTTAATAAGTCTGAACAGGCGTAATGTTAGTGAACCACAAACTATGAACAGATTAGATTTGATAAGAATATGATGAAACATCTTAAGTTTAATGATTATGTTTGTTTAAATTAGAACTACTTGTAACAAACATTGTCTATAGCTATAGAAGAACACAAGTGTCGTCTCTTATGTTTACTGTTCATGTTAATTTACCACAAGGCATTTTCCTTGGAAATTGTAGCATTGTATACCTACGTTTGACAGACATTCGTTTATTTGTTTTATGTGCTTTGTTTTGCATGGTGTATCATGTTTCAAAGTTGATAGCAACTATCCCATGACAATGTGGATGAAAGAATATCTAAAACATTTATTATTCCGTACCTTCTGCACCAAACTGTCTATGCACTGATTCAGCATCCTGTAAGACGTTATAGAGTATGATCTGCCTCCCGTAACCTCACACATGGCATCTATAGGGCTGCCATCACTAGGTACCAGTCCCGTGTCCCTATCCACTGCGGGGGTACCCGCCAATCTCAGAACCAAGGCAAACAACCTTTGATCCCATCTGAACGGTTCCCTGGTGAGTTCCGAACCAGGAACGGGTGAGTTCATTGGCAAATTAAAATCTTCTTGCACGCCGTTCACTGAAAGCATGAAATCATTACCAGTGCAAGTTGTGATCTTTACGGATATCCCAACCTGTAGTCAGCTTTCCACCGTCCGTTATTAAAACAATGACGGAAGTTTCCAAGAAGAAGGGACATCTACCCTGACCGTACGTATCAATTCCCGAAGTCATTCGATTTATATTCAGTATGTCAAACGCCTGTTTAACGGCTAGGCCCATCGTAGTCATCGAGTAGCATTGTAAATTTTTTAATTCGTTCATGAACGTGGCAAGATTTTCCTTCCATCCTGAGATAATATTTAAAAAATAACACCACAAAACTTATTAATTAAATTATTTACCTGCTTTAATGTTAAAAGGGGGTTCTTCAAATGTAAGTAACATGTATCTATCGATTCTGCTCTCCGGAACCTTTTGCCTGATTTTGACAAATGTTTCTACCGCCGACTTAGCTACATCCAGTAATGTTGTTCGCCCCCCCACATACGTTCTACAGGTATATGAATGTGCATCAGCATAACCTTTTTTTTAATAACTATTCGAACTCACCTTTGAAGCATAGACGCCGATGTGTCTATCAAAAACACGATTATAGTCATTTTTAGTTACAAATTGCTGCATCTAACACGCGTATAACACTACTTTTGTTATTAAAACGCAAACTTCGCCAACAACACAACGCACCGACATGTTTTAACTATTTTATCGACGACCTCAAAAACTGCCCAAGGCGGCGTCAACGCACCAAGCTCTACATGTCAAATTCGTGATGGTACACTTGAACTACATATGGAGCAAATGAACTACTATGGTTGTTGACTCCGATGACGGAAAAGCTGTGTGTACTAGCTTTAAATTTGATATTACATATATAATTACTCGAACTTTTATTCGCTAACGCTTATATATTATGAGAATATGATTCTAGTAATTTTTGTATTTTGAACTACTAATCCATTTATGACAGTAGAATCAACCGACAAATGACAGACGAGCTCGAAGTTTGAACGCGATTAGTTCATTTTTAAAGCAGCAATCGGTCAGATTTGAGGTTACTCGTTATTTACATTTTTAAATAGGTACAAAATGTTAATGGAACTTAATTAATTAGTTCTATGACAGTGAATCGCGTAAGCATCAAACAACGGTTTAATTAGTGCGGTGGTCAAACAAAGTCGAACTATTTCGTGAATGTGAGTGGTGCAATATAATTAGCACAATGGGAAGCATAATTATGTGATAAAAATAATGACTGTGACATACACCGGGGAAGTAGCAACCTGTAGGGGTCTAGGTTGTTTTTTAAAATTACTGCGACGGTAAGTTAATTTGCTATATCGGTTCAATTAAATATTTAAATTGTTGCGGATCGAAATGTGCATATCGCAATTCGATCGTTGTATCCTATAAATAATTGATTTTAGAAGACAGTTTATGTTTGATGTGTAGATTGATTTGGCGGCCTTCACATTTATTACATTGACAATATTTGTAGTTTATGATATCCTCCGATGTCATAAAGTGAAATAGCGTCCTAATATTTATTTCTTGGAAATAACGAAACTCGTAATTATGATGCACATGTGCATGTATGTGTGATCTGCATCGTATGTTACTGATTAATCGTAATTATAGGCTTTGACGAAAAGGTATAATTATTTAAGGATTCGCCTATGGCGGTAAATGCGCTCGCCAAAGTAATTAACAATTTTATAATATCTAGCTTTTCTTGACAGGTTGCTGTATCCACAGCGGCTCTTTATTATAATAAAGAGCCGTTGTCATGCAATGTTTACTCTTGTTACCTACACACAATTTTCTTGCTAAATTACCCGGAAAATTACTCACTGCATTCTGTGAGTTATTGATAGGTATTAATAAGAGTTATGTTAATTTTGAGAAGACGATTACGATCGTGTTTTGCAAATGAAACTCGTAGCGAGTTATACCAAAAGTGGCCCGTATTTTTTTATTTACCGTTTCAGACAWKCCTTAATTTTTCAGTKAAGAAATATCATCTCTGTAGATGCCTTTAAATTTAAGTAGGTAACAGCTTCAAATGCATTCAGAACTGAATCATGATTTTTGGCTTTTACCAATTTCATATTAAAAACAGCTGCCAAATTTCGATTGATTGTTTGCCATAGAAACAATGGAATTTGTTTTAGATAACATTCTTGTTGATATCTATTACCAACATTATTTACTGTATTTTGACGCCAGATATAGGAAATAATGTTGTAAGATTCAATGCTTTAAGCAAAGAAACAACATTTTCAACACGTGTATGTAAACGTAAATCCATTTCCCATTTGAATATCTGTGTTTATTAAAAACAAAATGTAATAATCGTTAACCGTCTTTTTACGATATTGATAAATGGCAAATTACTCCACATACTTACCTTTATTCATAATCTTACACTTAAATTAGCGTTAAATGTCAACATTATCAGTTGTCACGTCGTATAATGAAAGTAAGTATCTTGGAAGATGCTGAAAAATATTTAAACAAAAAAAAATACAAAAACTCTTATTGGAAACTCAAATGTTTTTAATAGTTTGCTAATAATTAAAATTCTGATGTGCCCAATCGCCGTTATCAAAATTAACCAGTTGGTAAAATACCATTTTGTAACTGGTAATCTTCCATTTCCGGAAAAATCCGTAAAATTTCCTATTCCCAAATAAAACAAAGAAAAATGCCACAAATATGAATAATCATAATTGGATGTGCGTTATTTAAAAGTAAAATGCTTCGTACGTTCTAAAAAGTAAACGGTGTCTGTTGTTTAACTATGAAAGAAAAAATTACATACGCGATATAATTGCCATAAACGCGCGTAATCACGTTACGCAAATAAATACCTTTTAGAAGCCACATTTTTTGTCTTTTTCAGATGGAGGGGCAGCATTTACAAACTGGTCTGGATAGACCTTCTCTGTTTCCTAACGGTATACTATTTACTAAATTTTATATATCGATTTGCCCTAACAGATGACCAAAGGAGGTACGTTAGGAATAATAATGATGTTGTTTACTTTTTTTACGAATTCCTTTCAGGTTTTTCGAAAAAGTAGTGCGATATTGCCACGAATATGGCAATCTTATTCCGTTGTCTTTCGTCTTAGGTTTTTACGTTTCTATAGTTATGACGAGGTGGTGGCATCAGTATACTACAATACCATTCCCCGATCCACTGGCTGTGTTTGTTAGCGCAACTATTCACGGGCAGGTTAGTAAGTTAGGAAAATATTTGCTCAAAATTCAGTAGCGTGGTGCTTACTTTCAACAACTTCGAAATATTGTTTCGGGCCTTTTCATATCGTTGGTTTCCTTGTATAGATCTCGTCCAAATTCTTTCTGATATCTCGGTATTGTTTTTGGTTTTTTTTCATCTAATTTCGTTGATAAGCGCGGAAAAATATCCGTTGAGACTACGCCCATGACACCTGCTGACGTAATCGGCAAATKCAATAAGCGTTTCTTTTCCAGGATGAACGTGGTAGAGTTATGCGACGAACAATAATGCGWTATGTTTGTTGTTGCGTAACAATGATATTCACGATGATAGCTCCTAAGGTTAAAAAGAGATTTCCCACACTGAACCATTTCGTCGAGGCCGGTTTGCTTCAACAGAACGAGAAAGACATTTTAGCCAATTTAGATTCCAAGTTTCCAAAGTACAACAAATACTGGCAAGCAAATCGACGATTGGTATAAAGCGCGTTTTCGTCTCACTCTGGTCTTGTAGGTTGCCGATAGTTTGGGCTGCCAGTATCATCACTAGGGCGAGAAAAGAAGGCAGAATCCGGGATGATTTTGCCGTTAAGACTCTAATAGACGAATTAAACAAATTTAGGGGGCAAMGTGGGCTTCTTATGGCCTATGACACCATCAGTATTCCTTTAGTTTATACTCAGGTGAGTCTAAGTGAAACTCTAATAAAAATACTATTCATTGTTCATATGGTTAGTTTAATAAAAGAAATAATAAATGATATACACTCAGTACAAGAAAAGGTATATTTTTTGTGTTTGTAGGGGGGGGGGGGTGACATCATCATGAAAGCTAAAGCAAAGAATACATTAACTTGTTTACCAAAATGTTTAGCAAGAGTTGTAAATAATTGAAGGTATAGCAAATAATGATGTCAGGCTTCAAATAATTTTGCATAAAAGTTAAACTACACTGTTGATAGTGATCTGACAAATATGTTGCCTATAAAAAACGTTCCACATATCAACAGTTCAAATGCCAAGTTATACCATGTTTTCAGGTGGTAACCCTGGCGGTTTACAGTTATTTCATCACTGCTATAGTTGCTCATCAGTGGGTTGAAGTTAAAAATGACAAGTTCGACTTGTATTTTCCTATTTTCACCACGCTCCAGTTCTTTTTTTACATGGGATGGCTCAAAGTTGCGGAAACGCTAATAAATCCCTTCGGAGACGATGACGATGACTTTGAAATAAACTGGATGGTTGACCGAAACCTGCAGGCAAGTTAGAATATTAATAGGTATTTTTTCTGTCTGATTAATGCAAAAAAAACTTTTCAACTTATAATACCTTTAATACGTACTGTTATGAGAATGTGCTCTCCACGACTATGATGATTTTGACCACAGCATACGCATAGAATTTGTGGTTGCTCACAGAAATCCATAGATAGCTCAAAAACTAATTTATTTTATATGGAACGGCCCTGGTTTATAGAAAATTTAATTTTGATTTAATTAATATAAGGTCATCAATAATTTTGCCTAGCATTTTTGTAATAAATTCAATTTTTCGAAAACGTCTGTAAGTCAAGTACTGCCACAGTCAKTGGATTGTAGAGGGCTGTGGAAAAACAATTGAACCAGACTGCCTTTAAATAGTTTTATAAGAAATAGTGTTTTTGCTTTAAAAAATTGTCGAGAATTTATAGTAAAGTTCAAAGTAGAATGTGTAAATACTACCCTATTATCAAAACAGACAAATTACCTCAAATTTGGTCCTGGTCACCTGTGGTAATACTAAATGATCCACAACTTTTGTAGGTTTCGTATTTAATAGTCGACGAAATGCATCATGAGCACCCGGAACTGGTCCGCGATCAGTACTGGGACGAAGTGTTCCCACAGGAGCTGCCTTATACTTTGGCCGCTGAGCCTTTCCGTGAATCTCACCCTGAACCATCGACTGCGAATATTGCCGTCAAACACGATGATGCTGAAATTGTGGGGCCACCACAATCTGTTAAAATTGACGACGCTTCAAATTATTACAACAATGACATGAACAGTGCCCCCATAACGTTCACGGCCAAAGATAATGGTGGAATGAGCAGGAGGTCAAGGGGTTCGCAGTCTTCTATGGGACAGTCCAGGGGATCACAGAGCTCTATGGGGACATCAGTACCAGGTAGGAAAACAACAAACTTTTTACATTGAAAAAATTGTAATCTTTGCACTATTTTATTTAATTTCTTCCACTTTATCCCTCATACCCATTTATTGGGCAGTAAAGAGTTTATTAGCTATAAGCTAAAACATATAAATTAATCTTTAGTAAGTCTCTAATGTGTCAGATTCTTAATATTAGGTTGGTGACACAATGTTTTGTCACTACCGCATTTGGCACATGTGAATCATCACCGTCACAGCTGTAGAAATTTTGGTTAACATAACAAGATATTATAATCTTGATACTTTTTTTTTTTAATTCTTAGATTGACAGCAATTCTAAACAAAAATAAGTTCAAAAGTACCACATTATTAAAGAGTAAACAGAAATTTTATGCTTGACTTATTAACTGGTTCATTGATCACAGAACGTATTATTTACTTATTTCTCATACAGTTCGATTTAATTCTAAGTACATAGATTAAGTTTTGAACAAATCTTTATCAGATTCATCTATGCCAAGAGTAGCATCAGTGACGAAAGTCCTCAAGCGAATGTTCTCAAAGGAAGACGGTAAAGGAGACAGCAAAGATGTTAAACCTGACAGTAGAAACAGCTCATCAATGGAATTGAATCAAATAGGTGGAGGTTCAGTATCGAGATCACAGCAAGGGACCAAACGTATCACGGATCAAGTTATTGAAGAGGTATTCAATATTGTAGGGTAGAATTCGTTTAAAGTACCCGTTGGTTTTTTAAAAGGTGGATGAACAACTGACAATTACTTCGCAACATAACGCCAATGAAACCAGACCATCAGTGATGCAAATATTTGGACCTCCGCCACCTTCCAAACCTATCTCTGTGCCTACAACACCTGCAGGGTAAGTTTCTTTCTTCAAGAGTCACTAAATGTAGTTTTAAAACATATATAATATACTAATTCAGTTTGATTCTTTGTTTATATCACCCTGCAGTCAGATAAAAATTTCGTTTAATTTCATGAGTGTTACAAATAGCTTAAACTCAACGAAGCTCTATTTTTTACAGTGCATTCAGTTATTATAGGAGCTTGAACAGGTTTGACTACTTCAGTTTTTGCACTTTATAAATACTATCATTAAACTTTATTAAAGCAATACGCTTTTGTGCACTATAAKATGCATGATGCAAAATATTKATTATATCTTTGTTTTTTTACCTAGATATGGTATTTAAGGAGTTCAAATATTTTAGTGAATTGGCTGTTACTTCTTTGTAGCACCATCTACAGTACTTCACAGAAGTTATCATATTTAAATGGCTTACCTAAAGGTGGTTTATAATATAATTGTATGCTGAAGGCTGGTGTTTATAGGCAAATGTCATCGGAACCGTCATCCTTTGGGATGTCAAAATCTGCACCGGCTGCTCCTGATATGGAAGAGTTGAAAGACAAAGACACCATCAGTATTGGGGGCTCGGACACAGATCATTCCGATGATGAGTTCACGAGGTTGAAAAACGTGAGACAAGCGGAAAGATTAAGCAGGTCAGTTCAGTATTATTTGAACGTTCAAATTTTTTCAAGGAATTAATTTCAGGTTAAAAATCAATTTAGCGAAGTCATTAGGTAAAAGTGATCCAGACCAAGATTCGGAACTATTATTAGAGAACGCAAGTCCCGAATTGCAAAGGGAATTGCGAAGTGATAATTAAAACACCTGAAGTCAGTATTTCAATAATAACTCCCAGTGAGAATTAGACAATAAGGTTTAAAAAAAAATTAGATAGTTTGGAAAATCTTTACACTTTTAAATTTGCTTGATATGGGCTTTCATATTCAGCCGTGTTTGATTTGCATTTTTTGCAAAATGATTTTATCTAGTATTAAATAAATTTTATTTTTTTTTAATATTGGAGAGGCTTATGAAGGCTAACAGTTATTATGAGTACGTAGTAATAATAATGCTTGTGATACTTTTGAAGTTGGAAATGTGTTTTTGGAAGTTTTTTCTTCAAAAAATGATTAGATTTTTCAGTGTTGTTTACCTCTACGTTATTTTTATACAAATGTTTTTTGGTCATTTTAACCAAAATTAAATTGTACGAAAGTGAGCCAAGTAATTATGCAGTAAGTTGAATGCAAAATTGAAAAGTTCAGTTAAATTTTGATAAATTTATGAAAAAAAAATCATATTGCCTTTTCATGTTTACAAAAGCAGAGGTTTAAAGATATTTATTTGGGTGATTCGTACCACTTCATATTACACAAAAAGGTAACCTTACATTGTTATGGTGATAAATACCCACCTCTATTAGATAGTGTTGAACCTAGCAATTAACAGTCTACGTTTAGCTCCTTGCTACTACTTAAAATGTGTACTTACTGAGTTTCTCTAGTGACACCTATATACTTTGCAACATGAAATCATCACTGATTACGACATATTCATCAGCACTCGATCGTAGCTTATCAGGCAAAGCTTAACAGAAAGTTATCAGTTGATAATTTTACTGACAATGTCTAGTTGATTGGTTTTGGTACAAGATGCAATAAATATGATTTAAACAGTAGTGAAGTTTTATTTCCAACCATGACAGTTTCATATGCGAGTGATGTCGCCAACAGTAGAAATTTGGGATGTTTTTTGCACATTCTGACAAAGTAAGTATCTGTTTATTTAAAGAAAAGAAGTGACGTGTATAATTGGAACACTTCAGATGGAGGGGCAGCATATATAAGCTTGTATGGCCAGATCTGGTGTTGTTTTTGTTAATTTATTATTCAATCAACTTAGTGTATCGATTTGTACTGCAAGGAGAATCCAAGCTGTAAGTATGTGAGCATTTATATGGTGGAAAGTTTATATTAACATGGGTCCAGATCCTTCATTATGTAATACAGTGTTGAAGATTTATTTTTTTTTCAAATCGTGGAGATGTTTTTCCTCAATCTTATTGACATTATGTTTATCAAATATTGTAATGGATATAATAAGGTATATAAAAAAAATCACATTATATTTCATTTGGAGGATTTTCATTACATAACGCACTATTCATTTTAGGTATTTTGAAAAAATTGTAAACTATTGCGACACCTATGGTACTTTAATACCCGTTAGTTTTGTGTTAGGATTTTATGTGACCAATATAATGACACGTTGGTGGAACCAATACTGCTCTATCCCTTTCCCTGATAACCTAGCCCTACTTGTTAGTGCGAGCATCAAAGGCGAAGTATGTACTTTTGGTATGTCGTCATTGTTTAGTGGAAAAAATTTGTGTTTTTAGAATGAAAGGGCACGAATAATACGGAGGACAATCATGAGATACAATTGTGTAGCTTTCGCGATGACTTTATCGTTAGTTTCGCCAAAGATCAAGAAACGATTTCCTACGCTCGAACACTATGTGCAAACTGGACTCCTTTTACCCGATGAGAAGCGTATAATTGAGAATATCGAGGAGGAATTTCCAAGTTATTCAAAATATTGGTAAAAAAAATTCATCTTTCATCTCATAAAGTATCTTTTTAATGTTTAATGTCATCAATTTTTCAGGTTGCCATTAGCATGGGCTTCGAATATAGCAACTAGAGCAAGACACGAAGGTCTAATTCGAGAAGATGTATCCGTGAAATCAATTTTGGATGAACTAAATATCATACGCTCAAAGCTAGGAAGTTTACTAGACTACGACTGGATTAGTATGCCCTTAGTATACACCCAAGTAATCCATAAAAAAAAATTAAAATAAACGTCCCGCACATCACCGCTCTACATTACAGGTTGTAACTTTGGCGGTTTACACGTACTTTGTTACAACACTTCTTGGTAAACAGTACATCGAAACTGAGGCGAACGAGGTCGACCTATACTTTCCGATCCTCCCCGTGATGGAATTCTTTTTCTACATGGGCTGGTTGAAAGTCGCCGAGGTCTTAATAAACCCCTTCGGTGAGGATGACGAGGACTTTGAGGTGGCCTGGATGATCGACAGAAACATTCAAGTGTCATACCTCATCGTCGACAAGATGCACCATGAACACCCAAAGTTGATGCGCGACCACCACTGGGCGAAAGTGGCGCCCAATAAACTACCTTACACTCTGGCCTCGGAACAGTATATCTCCGAGTATCCCTCGTTTTCGGCGAGTAAAATGTCCGTGGCGGGCAAACAGCAAGAAGTCATAGAACCAGACGAGGGTGCCGTAAGTATATGCTTTCAAGGAGACGTGTTTTTGTTCACCGTGTATAGAGGACGTATGTTTTCAAGGAAATAGATGGTACGGGTGCCCTAGGATTCTTTGCAAGATTTCTTGGTGGTGCGAGAAGGCGTCGTAACAGGGGACATAGAAAAAGTGGTGTTCATCATGTCGTCGAAGAGGTACGGTATCAAAATGTAATGTATCTTGAGGGTTGGGATCAACAGGTGCTCTTTATATCATGCCAAGCTTTCGACTAATTAATTCAAGCCTTCTTCAGGGCTTACACAAATATCAATCCAGCAATTACATTTAGTTTGTAAAAGGTGGAACAACATACAAAGGTATTCCAATTAGAATATAATTTATTCAACATAATCCCCATTAACAGAACATTCATGAAGTTTGACCTCATCCATATTATGTTTACTAAACAAACGCTTTTGGAATGTAGCACAAACTTAAAATAATGAGTCACCAATGGGATTATTCACTATTATCACATTTATTTGCAACCACAGTTGATTCATCATAATATAAACGTTACATCTTAGTTTTGGCACGACTATTATTTATACTTAGAGGAACTGTTTATTGGCTTGAAGAATTTATGTTTATCCTGATAGAACATCACAGTTTTTAATTAATGCAGCAATTTAAATTAAAAAAGGAAACTTTAATTCCCTTCCAATGAAACTAGTGTTCATAAAATAATCGTGGTCAAGCAAGACACAGTTTTCTCTGTTTAATGTGACAGAACGATGACACATTTATGGCCTATTTGACCCATTATATCATAGTTCAGGCTTCATAACAACCTTTTTATTTATAGTACCGGTCGCACTGTAATAACAATCAATAAATTTCCAGATGAAAGAAACTGATTTTCCAAGTGTAATCAATCTGAGCAAAACTTCAGATACGAGCGATTTTGAAAAATTAAAACAGGAGCGACAGTTGCACCACAGAAACAGGACTTTGCAAATCGTCGACCTTTTACACTCAAAGGCTGCTTCAGACATTGGACATCTCACAAGCACTGAAGAACCACAAATAAAACGCTGAGTTATTGTATTCATTTAATAAATAAATTAGGTAAAAAAAAAACACCTTGTTAAAAATATGTATTGGAAGGATAATAGAAAACTTATAAGCTAAAATCAAAGATCAATAATGTATGTGCACAAGTAATTTTCATTAAACATATCCGTGTTATGTACAAAAAAAGAGTATTTTATGATGAGGACAAGTATTGAACATCTTTTCCCGTTTTCTTCAAGGCTTCACACACTTCATCGGAAGATAACGTTGATGTTACCTTAACTTTCTGGTCTTCTAAATTGATGTCCACTCTCTCGATTCCTTTACCTGTAACCGACCTTTGCTGCGACAAGTACAATTATACTTGTGGAACACGTTTACCTTTCAATTTATCAAGTACTCMCTGCACTG
>QCXZ01000040.1:0-23702 GCA_025024175.1 Rhyzopertha dominica | reverse complement strand
TCTTTAATTAAGTAAAAATTTAGATGCAATGTCATCTGCAGCATAACACTGACATGATGACAAAGCCACCTAAGCAGCCAAAACGGGGTACTACTTCCTAATTGACTGCACTGATGAGCTGTAATGATAGAGAAATAGATCTATCTGCAGTTGGTTGCGGTGCAGACAGCACAGCTTAGTCATGCATTTTAATGTCCTTTAATTCTATTCTTCTGATTGTCTTAGGTATAGCATGTCACATTGCATACATTTTAGTTGGGAAACACCGCTTTTGTTTAAATTATTGGATTTAGGATTATTGTTAACTAGACTTCCCAAATTGCACTTATTTACAACTATTGCTTTTATTCCGAATCTATATGTTTCACAATGAATGCACGTTTGAAACTATTCAACGTAAGTATAATTCATGGCAGTGGTACTATACTTATTTATGTATGTATGTATGTACTGTTTTGTACAGTTTTATAGTGGAGGTGATTTTTTTTGTATTTGTCAAGCTCTCAATTCAGTTGTTACCATTATAAAAAATGTTGGCTGCAAGCGCACCAATTTGGTAATAAATGAAGGTAATACGGATTTTGAACTGTTCAAATACTAATAAATATCACATCTGGCGTGTAACAAACACATTTGTATCCAATCAATACATATGTATGTAGATTGAGTGTTATGGCAACACGCATAGTATAGTGCACTATTTACAAATATGATATCCAGTATTTATTTACAGAGAAAAAACGCGTTCTTTTCTCTGACGTCAATGCGCAACTATGGCCTTTATTAAAAAACTAACTTTGGTTTAAACGTCAAAAACACTGTTCTATTCTAGGAATGTTGCTAAATACGTCGTTGGTTTAGATGTAAACAAACACAAATAAGGAAAAAATTTGTCCAAAATGATCTAAATTTTGTACTAAAGAAGACTACTTTGTATTGAAATAGCGACATTCATTATTTTAATTTCCGCCTTGTTATTATTTTACTATTAAAAGTGAAGTAGTAAGTTACAACAAGCCACTTTGTCAGATCAGAGATCATTTTGTCCACACCGATGCAGAAAATGACTGTCTTGTGGGCTGTGGGGTAAATTTTATATACCCCCTACAATTTAATATTTAATATTTGAAATGCAGAAATGGATGAAACGTTTTGAAATGAAATCTATTAGATATTCACAATCTTGTTTTTCCAAAAGTTTTGTATTATAAAATCATTTCTTGTTCTTGGTTCTTAATTTAAAAAATCGGATTTTTAAATTTAAAAACTTTGTCAAGAGGGTTCTGGAAAGACTCTAAACTAAACCTAGGTATCATTATAACCATAACCTAACAAAGTTTTGTGTTTCAAGTCACCACAAAATTATAACTCGGAAAATAATTTTACAACCAACACAACCTATGCAACCTCACCATTTATATATATGTTCCCGGATTGAACTAGCAAGGAAATATATTTCTGTTAATTTTGGACTTCGTAATATTTTGTTTTTTTTAATCCCATGACGGGTCCATTTTTTGACAATGATGTCACTAACAAATAAAGTAACGCAAATTAGATAGCAACAATAAACCATACATATTCCTAACAATCATTGTTCAATTACCCCCTCCCCCTACCCATATCTGTGCACAATTGTACTCTAAAATGAAGCTCCTTGAAACTTCTTTGAGATTCTTCAATGGGTCTTGATGCCATGGCGTCTCTTACTTAATTTTTTAATTCTCTAGCATTATAGCTTTTTTGGGCAGCTTATCCCTACACCAATTTGGTTTATACGTCTCCAGAAACAAAAATTCAAAATTGATAAATCGGGACTCCTGTAAGGGCACAATACTAGACCATGTCTGCAGTTGGTTGCGCTGCAGACAGCACAGCATAGACATGCATTTTAACGTATGTCGGTTCTTGCCCGCTTGTAAAAAGTGCCGTGGGGCTTGCTATCAAATTGAAGTATGCAGATGAGGTGCATGCCAATTTGTCAGGCTACAGGCCACTTCCTTTAACAAGTAGATCTCATAATGGCAGCTAGGTGCCTTTGTCATCATGTCAATGTAATGCTGACAGACGGCATGGCCATCTAAATTCTTACTTACATCATACCAAGTCTTTGGTATATAGGCAAAACCAGTTATATGCCGTGCTGTCTGCACTAGGCCTAAACTGCACTGCTGAGCTATAATGAGAGCGAAATAGATCTATCTGCAGTCATTTTAGCCTTACTTTTAGATTAAAAATCACAAAACAGTTTACTGATAATTTACTTATTATAGTTTGTTTGGCATTCCGTTTGACTTTTTATTACACACTATTTCAGTACAATTTAAATACAGAATAATAATAATATCTATTGGCTGTAACAAAATAATTACAACATTTATAAATATGGTTTGGCATATAGACAATTATTTTTTCATTTAGTAGTATGGGGAGTGTTTGAATTACAATTTACCGTTAAATAATTGTCGCGTCTTTAAGACTACAGTACATGAATGAAAAGTAAAATAAACTAATTTTTGTTAAAGTGAAAATCGTTTGAATGGAAATATAGGTATGTTTTTTATTTTCAGATGAAACGTTTTACTGGGTTTTTTAACAACGAATTTTAATGAAATTGTAATTCAAGAGTTTCGCTACTGAAGTATTATTGATGAACTAAATAAATAGTAAAACATTTGTAAGTATACTTTTTAAAGTTTAGAACAATCCGTATGATATACGATACTAAAATTGTATTTCTATACACTAACAATTTCGCCTCAAATCTAAATGCTCAATTTCTTGTTTTCGTATACTGGAAGAATCAGAACGATGAATTTTGTGCAGAAAAAAAATATGCAAAACATATGTACCAAAAAATACGAAGCATGTTGGAAATAAAAAGCACGGATTCGTGTAAAGTACTTGAAAGTAAATTACGGATCCACACAAAGAATACGAGAAATAAAATAAAGTCCTATTAGAAAAGAAATTTGGTGCCAACAGTATGAAAAACGATACTAACAATTGTTTAATTTAATGTGTAGTTAAAAATATCAAGAAATAAATCTATTTATTGCGTACAATTTAAGCTTGAGGCAGATACGGTACGAATTATTTCTGCGCAAAAGAAACATTTCTAATTTTAAATACATATTAATTCGGGAGTCACAAGAATTGGTTCAAACTTTAAAAAGCACACTTGAAATTATTCAATGTTACGTTAAGACGTATAACCCACATAAAGTTTGTAGGAATTAAAATTACACCAAAATTGATAAGTAATAAAAATTCAAACGGAAAGCCATAGGTTTGCGCTAAAGATATCACCTCATAATTGTGGTTAAAGTTAAAAGTGAGTCCATAAGATAATACGAGATCACTTTATCCGGAGAGATTATTTTAGACACCCCTTCCCCATTTCTCCCTTAATACAACCTTTTATATTACCATTAAAAAATGCAAAGCATATTAAAATATTTCTGTCTCTCATATTAATGTTCCCCGAATGTCTTTCATCCATAAATGGTTACCAACGAAAGGAATTCCACAAGAACATCACAAAGGCACACCCTCAATATACGCATTTCCTGTCGTAGCATCGACGTAATATACGTCAAATATACGTCGTTCAATACAAAGCAAATTCCACCGTACGCGAATTCGTCTCCTCTCCACAGGGGACAAATGAACTTTACTATAAACAGTTTCCCGTGTCACCTGAAATAAAGTTATCGATTTTCAGACTCTCCCTACGTTTCTTTGCGGAAACCCTCTAAAGGCTCACCCGTTTTTTGCATCAAAATTTACGCTACGAGAAGCAGGCACGGCACACATGCGTCGCGACGCTGCGTCGTTGAATTGCTGTATCAGGCGGGGGCGATCGGTTACGGAAGAATTACAAAGCAAGGGGGAGGAATATGCGTTTGTGCTCCGAGGGAGTGGATAAGTTGAATGGCTTGGCTTAAATACGATGTTACGCTTTAGGTACATGTAAAGAAGTTAACAATTTCAATACACATCAGTAAAAAAATTTGCAGTGTAAAGTTT
This sequence comes from Rhyzopertha dominica, assembly GCA_025024175.1. Classification (NCBI taxonomy): domain Eukaryota; kingdom Metazoa; phylum Arthropoda; class Insecta; order Coleoptera; family Bostrichidae; genus Rhyzopertha; species Rhyzopertha dominica. Next base: position 19,673 of record QCXZ01000040.1, on the reverse strand, counting down.
AGAGTGCAGAGTAAAATTTTTAGTGTGAATTTGGAGAGTGATACCTATTAACATTTTTCTTTACACTAATAGTCAGTGAACAATATACTGACACTAAGTTGACTCAAAAACTTCACTATATGTCGTGTAATTACATTTTACTCTAAGCTAAACTTAGCTTTTCACGGAAATTGGTAACAAAAATGATACATTTTAGTGTAAAATGTACCCTAACAAGTGCGAATCGCAGCCGTAGTATTGAAAGAGCAGTTGCCGCAAAACTCTATTCGCCATTGCTCGCTTGCTGAACGTTGTTTCGTCTACTGTGTTTGTATTCTGGGTGGCAAGTGCAAGATTTGGGACTATTAAGGTTAATAAGTTTTTACTTTTTATAGTTTTAAACTACAATTATAAATAATTGCGTTTTAATATCAGTAAATTAAGTATAACCTCATATTTTTGTTATTTACTCTTCAATATTCGTTAATCCTAGTAAACTATCTCCGTCGATTAATATCAACTTTCAAAATTTAAAAAATGCCTAATCAGATAACTATTCTTTCTAAGAAGTAAAAAAATGTCTCACTTAATAAAAAAGTTATGTTGATGGGAATAGGTACAATAATGTATATTGTATTGCTATATGCTAGAGTGCCTGTAACCATGGAGCTTGGCGACATTTTGGATTTAAAGCTTGCATGTTGGATAACTGGATAACATCTTGCCCGATCAGTAGATAGTACGTCGAGAAGTTATTGTTAGGTCTTCTTATTTAAGTCCATTAGATTTTTTTCTCTTAGATCTCTTAGATTAGGTGTACAAATAAAAAAACAGGAAATTTGTAAGAGCTGGAAGCCAGAATCAGACAGGAAATTCAAGATATGCCAACTAATTAGCTGCAAAATTCGTTGTGCTATTTCTGCGATAGACTATAGGTTATTGCCAAGCTGCAGGAGGTCTTCGCCTGCTGTGATAACGCATTTTGTCGTTACGTGCTACATACAGCAAATACAGAGTCCCTACACTGGCTAAATTCAGAGACCTAATTTCCGACTGCCAGATCATTCTGTGAAAATCGATATGCGTCATCTAGCAGTGGTTTTACGAATTACGGTGGTAACGGTGGGTAAGTACAGCGAAAGCCTGATCACATAAAAAGCAAAACTGTTTAATGAAATTATGACTTTTGTTGATCACTATTTGTTACATATTTTTTAACACAACTAGCTAAAAATGATTAAGCTCTAGCTGTATAATTTTATAGGTGCTGGGTGATGGTATCAAGTATCAATAGTTGTAAAAATGTGACAATTGGAATATCTTGAAGAGAATCATATTGAATAGAAATTAGCACAGTCCTAATAAGAGTGTATAAAATTAAAATGCATGTCTATGCTGTGCTGTCTACACCTCAACCAACTGCAGATAGTACTATTTCGCTGTCATTACAGCTCATCAGTGCAGTTTAGGTCTAGTGTAGACAACACGGCATAGAACTGGTTTTGCTTATATACCAAAGCAATGGTATGATGAAAGTAAGAATTTAGGATGGCATTGCCATCTGTCAGCATTACAATGACATGATGACAAAGCCACCTAGCTGCCATAACGGGAACTACTTCCTAAAGGAAGTGACCTGTAGCCTGACAAATTGGCATGCAACTGCTATATGAAGATGCACTGTGCTCATTTTGTGCTCAATTGTGCCGCTATTAATAAGTTTTTTGTGGCCTTTTGAACCCTTGAAACAAAAATAACTTGATTTTTCAAAGAGAAAAATTTTCGGCTGCCGCATGGGAACTTAAATTTCTATTCATTTTATATTGCATTATTAATATTTTAAAATTACTACTTCAGGTTATTAAAAATAAATATATTTTACAATGCCCAAGAAATTATGTGGGCGCCTTGTTTGTTTTCTCCTGTTTCTCCTATGTTAAATTTAGAAGTAGTGTTACTTCAGCAAATTCAAGTTTAGAAATTGCGTTAAAAAATATAGACACAACTCCTAAAAACACGCCTCTAGGCAGGAAGTATACAATATTAAATGAACAGTTAGGTTAGCACGATAAGGAAAAAATAATCTTTGAAGTAAATAGTTTCATATAGCATTTCTTGTTTCGAGCACGTCTCTTTTAAAGCCATGCCCATGCTTCAACATTTCGAGCTACGTTTTGAGCATTACTGGAATAACTGTTGTTGATGAAACCTGGATTCGATTTATCGTTTCACTACAACTGTTTGGGAAACTATATACATATATGTATGTGGAGGAGCCCCGTCTAGTTTCTTCAAGATTTAATGTAAATTAATGTGGACAAGTCTTTTTGGAGTCATCTTTTTGAAAATCGCCAATAAATCACCTAGAAGTGGTTTTAGGAACTACGATGTAGGTTGGGACTGTCCGTAAGTACAGAAACCTACATTGCCGACTGCCTAATCGTTTTGTGAAAAACGGTATGGGTTATGTAGTGGTGGGAGCGATAAAAGAGCCAAGTGAAATAAAATTACTTGTCATATCCATTTTAGCTCAAAGATATTTAAGATAAACGTCAGGCTTATAGGTGTATCAAAGTTATAGCCACCCGGGACTTTTTTGTGCTACCTATATATAGCTGAAAGTATTTGGTGTTTACAAATACTAAGAAGTATTTAAATACAAAGACACTAAGGCCCCGTTGCACAAAGCGTGGTTAACCAGACCCCCTGGTTAACACGCGGTTAACCAGCCGTTGCCATAGGCAGCACCAATCAAGAACCCTTAAAAAGAACCGTTTCCATGACAACTGCCCCTTGACCGCGTGTTAACCAGAGGGTCTGGTTAACCACGCTTTGTGCAACGGGGCCAAAGAGTATTAAAAATATTTGTCAGTTCAATAATTAATAATAATAAAATACATTTAGTATTAGGTGTATAATATTTAAAATACTTATTATTACTTACTTATTATTTTACCCTTAAAAATATTGTAACAGACTTGTCAGAGCTGTACATGCGACCACGAAAATTCATAAGGAAGATATATTTCAGTTTTAAACGTATAAAAATGTGTGATATGTCATATGTTTAGCACACAATTTACTTGATAAAAATGAAATGCCAAACTATTAGTACTCAAAAATTTTTAAGAGTGTTAAGCATTTGATTTTAAAAAAGTCTATAAACACTCCAGTAACGAAAAATATTTTTTGCAGCTTTGATACGATATTATGTTTTAAAAGAAAACTCATATCTATCATGTTTTAAGAGAAAATATTAATACTATCGATAACCATTCACCAGCAGAACTAGTGAAACTAGAATAGTATTATTGTACGCGTCAGTTAAGCTTCTTTCTTATTAAATTGTAGTTCTCTGGGGTGAATTTATTCTTAGTTATCTAAAAAAATTTTTTGCAATTACACGTCTGTCGGCATCTCCACGGCACCTCCACCATTTTAGTATGATGTTTACATTTAAAGCTGGGAATTTTTGCCATATACGGATTGCATCAGATATCAGTGAATGTGATAATAAACTTCGAACTATGAACATAATAAATAATTAATACTTATTTAATCACCTATTTGTATAATTACACATAATAGTCAAAGTCTTATTGGGTTATGTAGGTCAATATAAGGTAGTGAAAGAGGAAAATAGCAATACAATTAATAAAACGACAGAAAACAAACATTTGCTTGCAGTTCTTATATTAAACGCAGCAAACATTTCAACATTAAGCGAGAATGGATGAAGAACACGAAAAATCTAAATACTGATTAAACAAAGTTCAAATAAGCGGACATCCTTAAAAGTACATTTGTCTTATTATGCATTATTTGTTCGTGAGAAACGTATGCCTCTTAAACTGTCTAGTAGATCAGTCCCCAAACAACACGTGTGTTACTCATTTGTTTACAGCTCGACGCTTTCACACATGAGTTCCATAAAAAGCGATATTATGCAATGCAAAGATCCATTATGTGCAAATAGTATGTAATTTATGCATGTACTAGTATTGCTGACAAACTATTTGCCAACTACATAGGTTAAACAACGCTTGGCCTGAATTTATAATGCATATTTTATGCACTGCGAATAAATAATGATTCGTTTCCGTGCAATTAATTTTTATATTTTCGTTTCTTAATATGACTAGAAGATAAACGAGAAACTAACATATTAGCACCAAATCAGTTTAAGTTTCTATTTTAATATAATATATTTAATTTAAGATAGTCTATAAACTATAGCGCATCTTTAAAACCAACGTTAACTTAAAGGAATTACCATTATAAAGTTCGTTAAATATTTATTTTAAGGAGGTGCTTTTGGAAGTGAAACAAACAATAAATGAATGGGTTTAACGAACCATAAAATAAACAACCTATAGTCTGGGCAATATGAAAATCTGCAAAGAACGTTAAGCCAAGCAGTAAAATTATCTACACACAAAGTATGTGTCCAAATGAGCAGAAAGGCAGGTGCTATATAATGCTATCCTATTTCCTTATGCGTTATCTAACTTATTTTCTAAACAGAACATTATATGTATCTTGCACTTTGTTAGTTTCGTTGTCACTTTAAAGTGTGCTATTTGTTTCCCATTTTTATATGAAGATGACATTTGTGGCGTTTTCGAAAAATTGAATACCTGTATACATACCTACCTGACTCACGTAAAAATAAGAACACTGTGATATCTGTTTCATTTTAATAAATTTCGGTGCACATGTTTTGTTTTTCAAGACAAAAAACGATCAATTCTTCAGCCTTGTTATTGCAGCAGTATAAGTTAACGGAGTTTTAAGTTTTTTTTAATAAAAATTGGGCGAAGTTACATCTTGTATCTGTCTGTAGTGGTGTATCTAACAGTTTCTTTACTTTATCATTAGGTATACGGTATACCTGTAGCGAGACAAAGTACCCTCTTCACTTATATGTAACGGCGTCCTTGCTTGGAGCTAATCTCACCAGAACGTTGCTTATTTGGCAACGCCGTTAGCGCTGTTATAATCTGGCCAGCACAGTTATGAAACTGTGGTAATAAAAATAAAAAGAAACAGTGCGATAATGGCCAAGTTGCTAACTGGAAACATCCTTCAAATGTATATACTATGTATCTTTTTTGCGAAAGGACGTCGCTAATTATTATGCAAAGTAGGTACACATAAAATATTTAAGCACTTCTTTCTAGCCATTCTGACATTAATTTGTTGTTCGTATATTATTTATAAGTGCTGAAAAGTCGTAAAAGCAATTAACCGCTTTAATCGCTAAACGTAAAATCTTCTACGCTTATGGTCCTATTAACAAACTATGTAAACCATAAGCTTCAATAACGCAAGACTTTTGGAACGACATTTGCAGCTAAAATTATATGCTACATAAAACAATATTTGCCTTTGAGAAATGCACACGCAATATGAAAAAATGGACAAAATGGGCGGTAATTTTTTTCAGGTTTTTTATGGATCTATGATTATGTAGCACGGAACTGGAAAGCATTCTTTATGCCTTGAAATGTCGAAAATAGAACAAAATTTTATTCTGATTTCCTCTTAGCAAGCTGCGAAAAAATAAACGTTTTTTATTTAAAAGAATCTGTAAAAAACATGTAATGTAAACTTCTCGAGAAATTAGAGATTAGTACATACTATATAATGTGTTAATAAATATTAACAGTAAACTAGATTCCGTAATTCAGTAAATTGTCACGTAAAAATATTTAAATTAGCGCTACCTGTTACCTGTACTTTTTTGATAACATGTATGTACAAGAAACGAGAATGTTATGGTGCGACTTTGTACGACCTTTTGCACAATTTCTGTTCCATTATACGGAAAATGCATCGTAGTCTCATTGAGGTAGAATCAAGTAGGTATAATAAAACAAGTGGTCCACTAAAAAATAATCTTTTTAAAGTTAGATAACTTTTTTATGACAAAAACATGTTCTTTTAATATCAATAACCATCTAAGTGTCTGAATATAACTAATACGTTTAGAGGTCTAGATATGTGATTCTAGGTTTCCTCCAACTTATGGCGCCAAAATATTTTTTTTAGTAATATGCAACTGTTTATATGAGTTCAATGCCGACGACCGTAGTAAATGCAAGTGAAACGGCTACACTCTGAGCTTACATTCTTATATTGTTATTTATAGGCAAAATAAACCACAAAAGGTAGTTAGTATTGCACGACCATGTGGACAGGTGTTTTAGTTTTGTATGCACCTGACCAGATCGAGACCAGATGCAGTGAATAACACCATATCGTTGACTAACATAATAATGATAATAGTAATAGTTGTTTTGCTGTGTAAGCCAAATTAGCTGTAGAATGGCCAACTAACTAACAAACAATAAATACAATTCTCGTTTGCTCAGACATTCTTACAGGAAGAAGAACTCAACGCAACCAAACGAAAACAAAATAGATACCTATACGGTAAGAAAATGAAAAATTTACATACACAAACGCCTAAACCTTTTTACAATAATTTTAAACCTAGGTGTCGAATTCATGACATTCACCAGCCACAGTGAAATAGTGTTTAATTACGCTTTATTATCATCGATATTTGAATAAAACTATTCATATGACAAATAGTAAAGTAATAAATAATATATTTCACTGAATTAAACAAATTAAATTAGCCAGATGAGCGGTCATGAAAAGCATGAATTAGAAAAAAAATCTTTAATAAAATTATTAAAACATGAACAGCTAATTTACGTAGTTTCAGTTGAATGCATGGGGAAATTCATTKGAGAGCTGATTTTTGAAGGGTGAAATATAATTATTCAAAGAAGAGGGAAATGCAAGCAATACATCCAACAAATGGAAAGTATTGTATTGCAAAAAAAATTTCAAAAAGTTTTATTTCCCCAATCACTTTAAAATGATCGAAAACATGTGTCTGTCGGCCTGTGTGGACGCGATAACTTTCGAAGACTTAATATATGAACTTGAAATTACATACATACAAATCTCAACTACCCAGCGTCTTTTTTCAAAAATTTCGACATTTTCGAAATATTTCCAAAAAAAATTGATTTGGGACCCTGTCCACACGGTTTTTTTTTAAATTTTGAAAATCAAATTTCTGGTTGAAAAACACCCTTGCAATTTTTTTGTTAAGTTAATAATTTGTAGTTATTTAGAAAAAAACGGTTTTGATTCAAGTTGCAGCGGTTATTTTTTTACTGTTGTATTTATTTGGCACGTGTATTAAGAATAGATTTTATCCAAAATTTAACACAATTTCATATATTTCAATATTGATAGCCGAATGCATTTTTTTTACTTTAAGAAGTATTTCACTTGCTAAATTCGTTATTTGCAGATGCATCTAATTTAAAATATAAAAGTATTTATAAATGAAATGTAATATAAATATAAATGAAATATAAAATGCGTATAAAATAGGATAGATTACTCTATATTATATGCTGTTATCAAAGCTGAAATATTATGCATGAAAATTAAATACTGCACAATTATTTGCCTAAAGGAAATGAAAATGAAAGGTAAACATACGCCTGATGAGTAAAAGTAACACCAAATACGGATATTTGCCACATTTTTAACTGGGGGAAACCCTAGCCCTCAGGGTACCATACAAATCGACGTCTGTGCGTGGTTGTAACTAACTTGTTTGCAATCATACGAATACTTTGCAATAATAATATTATACGCTTAATTTCGTTTATAAAATCGTTTTAAGGTATTAGCATTAAATAAAAGAAGACCGCTTTTAATAGTACCAGCTGTTTTCAGTACAGTGTATATCTTACTATTAAAATAGGTAGTAATGTTTCAAGCAGTTACATTTCCTAATTATCTACACATTGTTATAACAGAATCACTCTTGATACAAATTTAAAGCAAAACTACTACTAATTTTAAAATTACGTTCTCACTTACCGACCATCTTTATGTACATAGCATTCTCCTCGGTTACATCGATCGTCACCCCCTCAGTGATGTCTTCGGTCCTCTGAAACAAAAGTTCCAGGTCAATTGCAAGCTCTACTGGCGTCCAGTCAACTTGACGGCTAAAGACTAAACGCTCAACGTGACGAAAGCGGTCCAGTGTAGCGATTGCTCCTTTATAATAGGAGGAGGCCGCTTTATTAGCAAAAGATCCAGATACCTGTTCGCTTCCTCATAGCCGATCATCTGGTATACGTCAAGGCGACAAAGCAGGAAGCGCGCCCAACTACCTTACGGTGACGTGTTCGTGACGTATGCACGGTACGTGACCAGCATACATGCGATAGGGTTATAACTACATCGCCAAATTGATTTTTTTTCCTCAGAGTATCAGACATAATACTATAGATTACGAAGTACGTATTTATCGGAAAGTGCATGAAAATTATTTCAGCGTAACACCCAACTGTGTAACATGCACCGACTAATTTTAAATGGTCTCTTATCGAATGAAAACAACAAAAAACGCGGCTACTACTCTCGGTATTATGTATTAAGCCATGCTGAAAAAATCAATTCAGGCGTATGGCAGAGCGATCTTGGTCAACCTGGCGGAGTATTATTAATTTAAAAACTGCCTGGCCTCAGTATTCTTCATAAGACGATACAGACATTCCGAGTCGTACTAAAACTTAGCTTTCATTTTCGGAAAACTTCCGTCGGAATTATAAACGATAGAGGCTGAAATAATACAAAATGCGCATGTTCAAGTTTACCTAGCTACAGATTACAAAATTAATTTAATATTAATTAATTTATTATTTAATATTAATTTAATTACATTAAAAATTAAATGCGAATATCATCGACTATTTCTCAAGTGACCAATGGTTGCTAGATCACTTCATTCCCTGCTTAGACCTTTTCGAAATCGCTTTCAAGTTTGTAACAATTTTTTTTGTTGAGTACTGAGTAGGCTTGAAATCTATTTTTACTGTAAGGAGTTGGCAACTACTGCTGTAGAAATTGGACTACTGATCCAATAAATTTGCAACTTCTCAGTTTGATGACAGAAGGTTAAAATAAAAATGTCCTGGCATAAATTCAAAACTGTTGCTGTATTCACCATATTAATTGATTAGACCCCGTATATTATTTACTATTAAAGTTGAAGATAATTAAACTAGCTAGTATGGTAACACCATTTGCGCAGTGCATGTTGTGGTGTTTACAAAATATTCCACATAGAAACATTTCACTGATTATTTTTTGACATTTCTAAAAACCAATACAAAGTTTTGTTTCATTCCATAGGTGTACCCTTTAGCCAATTATTATATTATATTATACTGTCAATAATGATAAGAGCTTATTTTCACTACAATAATTTGCAGTGCTTTGTTTTTATTGATTGACAACACATTTTTTTAAAACTATATGTTTGTCATCATTTATGAAAATTAATAAGAATAGATTTAGCGCATCGTCAATTGACAAAATCAATGGTAAAATTAAGGTTGTAAAAAGTAAAATATTAATGACCGAATACCACGTGAGAGTGGGAATAAATTAGAACATAATTCTTCAGAACTTTTCTCGAACTGTTGCCAGACAACAGTTTGCGAAGTTCTGTCGAATTATTTTCATTTTATTCGCATTCTCTTATGATATAACTGAAAATTTACATAAATAGGTCTTTTTTGTGTTACAGTACTGACTCTTTATACTTCTGTGATATTACTGAAAAGACGGAACATTTTTGTTCTGTTAAATTATGGTATAAATGACTTAAGACTTGAGTATTACAAGTAACCATTCTTGTGTGGATGGTGGCCTATCCATGTGTCACCTTTTTGCTTTCTGTATCAAGTATATTATTGTTTACAGTACTCGTCCATTCCTTTCATATCAGTGATACAATTTAGAGTGCTTTTACAAATAGCTTTGTATCTCCGGGTAATGGGTAATGCTACCAAACTTGGTATATCACGTCATATTCCTCAGTGAAAACGAAATCAGGTTCAACTTAACAAGTCTCACTTAACAAAAAAATTTTGGCTATAACCATCCATCAAGAAATGTAGCTCAATAGAAGCGAACAAGGAATAAGTAGGTACTGCTCCTCTGCATACAGGCTGCCGCCCAACAGAATGTTTTTTGTGTACCTATACAATTTTCAAAATACAAAAAAAGTACTTGGATGCGCATTTTAAAATTATTTTTAAATATGGCGGACATCCATTTATACCGGATATGCGTACCAACTGTGTTACTTTAAATGGCATACCCATAAATATTAAATTTTTGGATTCCTTATTGAATTCTAACGTCACTTAGACCGTTATGACGTTTACTGTCATTTTGTAATAAAAAACCGCTGCAAACTGAATCAATACTTCCACATCCAATTGTCAAAATGACATTTATGTTTTTATTTCTTATACCTACTATACGATTAGTAATCAGGTGTTGAACATTTTTTCTCATTACACATTTTTTCTAAGACAAACAGTTCTCGTGATATTAGCAAATATATATATATATATATATATATATATATATATATATATATATATATATATATATATATATATATATGTTTTGCTTCAGGCTTCCGCGGGCGTTATATGAAAAACTAGGTTTCCGGGATCTGCTCCGCGTTGTCAAATGTTGATCCTCCACTGGACCGTTGAACTGACGACGTTTCGGCACGGTCTCACGTGCCATCTTCAGGTCTTCTCTGCTGCTGCTGCTGCTGCTGCTGCTGCTGTTCTGCTCCGCGTTACACGGCTACAACTGACATCCGGTGCTGCTGGTGGTATATATACCCGTCGGGTACCAGGCTTCGTCGCGCTTGGTTGGCTTCCTGCTTGACTGGTTATTGGACGGTTGGTGGTTGTTGTTGTCGTCCGTGTCCTTGTTTTTGTATTGAGGGCTGGCTTCCAGGTAGGTGGTAATCTTTGTGTATCATCTCTTGTATTCAAGCTGTGTGGTCTCCTTTCAATCTCTATGGCTTCTCTGATTATACGTTTGGTTTTGTGTTCGATGCTCGCTATAACTTTGGTGTTATCGAAGTCTATTCGATGCGAAGTACTTCTCACGTGTTCTGCTAAGGATGACGATGTTTCCATTTTCCTGACAGCATTTTGGTGTTCCTCGCGTCGTACGTTAATTCTCCTGTTGGTTTGTCCTACGTAGCTGCCTTCACAATCTTTACATGGGATTTCGTAGACTCCTTGTGCTTCTAGTTCGATCTTCGTCTTCGCATTCGCATTCATTGCAACCACGTTCACCACATCAAGGAAGATAAGCCAGATGCTTCCGAATGCGAAGACGAAGATCGAACTAGAAGCACAAGGAGTCTACGAAATCCCATGTAAAGATTGTGAAGGCAGCTACGTAGGACAAACCAACAGGAGAATTAACGTACGACGCGAGGAACACCAAAATGCTGTCAGGAAAATGGAAACATCGTCATCCTTAGCAGAACACGTGAGAAGTACTTCGCATCGAATAGACTTCGATAACACCAAAGTTATAGCGAGCATCGAACACAAAACCAAACGTATAATCAGAGAAGCCATAGAGATTGAAAGGAGACCACACAGCTTGAATACAAGAGATGATACACAAAGATTACCACCTACCTGGAAGCCAGCCCTCAATACAAAAACAAGGACACGGACGACAACAACAACCACCAACCGTCCAATAACCAGTCAAGCAGGAAGCCAACCAAGCGCGACGAAGCCTGGTACCCGACGGGTATATATACCACCAGCAGCACCGGATGTCAGTTGTAGCCGTGTAACGCGGAGCAGAACAGCAGCAGCAGCAGCAGCAGCAGCAGCAGAGAAGACCTGAAGATGGCACGTGAGACCGTGCCGAAACGTCGTCAGTTCAACGGTCCAGTGGAGGATCAACATTTGACAACGCGGAGCAGATCCCGGAAACCTAGTTTTTCATATATATATATATATATATATATATATATATATATATATATATATATAAATATATTTTCCAAATAACTCGAAAATTATTAATTTAACAAAAAAATTACAGAAGTGCCTTCTGATCAGAAATTTGATTTTCTATATAATACCAAAATTAAAAAAAATCGTACCAGCAGGGTTTTTTGGAAATATTTCGAAAATGTCAAAATTTTGAATAAATTTTCTAAGACACTTTTTGTGAGAAATTTTATTTCCTATCTGATGGTATATATATTAAATATATTCGGAGATATTTAGGAAAAACCGTGTTTTTTAAGAGACGTTTTTTTCCTAATATTTTCTAAACAGTATGCTGCACCGAAAATTTATAAGAACTATCAATACTCGCAGTTATATACTACTAATCACATACTAAAACGAAAATAAAATAAATATTTGCAAAAAGGGTAGTTACCTCCCAATTTCGCCCCCTTCCCGATTACCCCACAAACAATAGATCGCTTTGRGTAGGTGAGATTTATACGTTTGCCAAATTTCAAGTTCATATATTAAGTCTTTCGAAAGTTATCGTGTCCACAAACAATACCACAGACACACAGACAAAAAATTTTTTTTACTCAAATTTTATTTTGTTGTGTTTTCGACCATTTTAAAGCGAATGAGCAAATAAACATTTTTGAAAATTGTTTTCGCGATACAATACTTCCCATCCGTTGGATGTGGAAGTAATTAGCATATATCGTACTTAAGTAAATCGCGAATATCTTCCAAGATAAAAAAGTTAGAACAGTGCGATTTTCGCACTTTAATAGTAGAAGAAAAATGCTATTTTACCCCTTAGTTGTGTTACTTATTTTCAGCATTGCTATAATACACCGGATCTAGACATAATATGGATATAACATGMTTTTTTTAATAGAACCGTACGAACATTTTTACGTATAGTTAGATGCAGAACTAAAATTCCTTGCATGTGACAAGGTTGTCGCTATGTGGAGATTATGATTTCTGAGTATTCGAAACACTGGAATTTCTATTTCTTCAATAGTATTTGACAGTTTGCGATTGCTCCCTATTATATAGGAACTGTCACTTTAGCTAGTTAGATTGCGTTTTGTTGCGCGTTTCTTGCTGACTTTTGAAAATGTATTTTACAAATTATTAGCTGATTGCAGTATGTGACCAAAATACATCGTTMGGTTGAATAGGTTTCCGGATACTAGTGTGAGTTCAAGCAAATCAGTATTTAAGTGCTCGTGAAATAAGTACTGCACACGGCACTAAAATTCAACAGTGCACAGGTACCATATTTACCACATTAAATTACATCAAGAATTGGGTGTTTTCCACTAATCGCAGAAATCCGCGTAACGAATTCCTATTATTTTAATATTCTCATAAACTTTTCAAATATCATGTCATTGACATAAAAACTTGTTGTTTTACCCTAAAAAATGATTGACAAGAGTGTAAAAATTCAAACGAGTATGGCGAATTTGCAATACGCTTGCTAAATGGTCGAAGCTCATGACGACGTTGTTTGTATCACGTGACCCGCTCGGCATGCATAACGAAGGTTGCTGTAATACACTAACCTTGATGCATAACAGCATAACGGGTTAATTGTTTTGTCTTGTGTTTCTGCTTGTTTGTACAGGTAGTTTTTTTGACAATTCTTACTCTCGTGTGTAATTAGTTAGAAAACCACAGAATATCTTGCTTACGAAAACGAGTAAACACAACAAATACTTCAGTCTTCAGTGTTTCACCAGGGTTTCCAGAGCTGTATGGATGATGGTCACTAAATAAAAATTACTCCCAAAAATGTAGCCAGTTACCACTACTATACGCTATCTCCATAAAAATACTGGTATACGTTTGATCATAAAATTTCACTAACATTTATCTGTTATTTTAAAATGTATGCAAGCCGTTTATACAGGGAGGCATTTATATCACATCTCACATGGTGCTCATAAGATTTTTTTTGAGAACCTAGCCTTTGAAATGCGGATATTTTTGGCTCTCTAGGAAGCAAACCCTTTGAAATTGATTTAAATTCGCTCAAAATACAGTGGTTTCGTTGGTAATTAGAAATCTGAACCAGAAGCTGCAGTAAGCGACCAATGTATATTTCTTTGACAAAACAGAAAAGGAACGTCGCTCATTTCATTGCCCGTCGCCAATGCAAAAATTTTGTCATGAATAACAATCCAAGTATATATTTTATGATAAGTCTTCCGATCTGGCAACTACCTGTCAGTGCAGTTTCAGCTGTTATAAATGATCGAAACTTTTACATCAGAGAGATCACGTGCCATTAGGGTAACGTTGCCGAGCGTTCAAATCGACCCGTATTTTCTAGATTAGTAATTATTTATTTTTTTTTAAATAACAGCTCCGAAAAGGAAGCGAAAGGGGTCTTTTATCTTAAAGTGGACTATGTAGATTACATTTTAACAACCTTGGAAAATTGGAAAACAGTGAATTGCTGGGAGGCCATATTGAATAACAGGTGCACGTTTTTGCCAGCGGGTCGTCAATAAAAAAAATCATAATTTCTTCAAAAACTAATATTTTCGGACGAAACAACATTTTATTGCAGATAATTTTCACTACTATAAGGTATACCAGAAATCCGCTTAATTTTCGAAACTGAGATCGATAACATCGCTGGTTATTAAATGTTTAAGCTGGAATTATGGGCAATCATTAGGTTCTATTTGCGTTTTTTTTTTGAGGCAATAGTTAGATAATCGCATAATAGATATTCCACTAGTATAGAAAAAATTTTTGAAATAAAACTTTCCAAAACGGTGAATAGGTGATGAGGGAGTTGTTAAGAGAACAGCTAGATCACCGAATCAAACAAAACTGGATTTTTTTTTGCGGGAACACAATCCCTAAAATCATGTTATTAATAACTTTCAGTTTATATGATCTTGTATCTATTGTCTTTGTTGCTATCGTTTTGCTCTTCTTATAGCTGCTGAGATAATATGAGATAATTTTAATTAAAATTAAGTTACTATTTGTAAAGCACTACATACGTCAAATGTCAAAGCGGCCTACGCAGTAGTTAGTGTAGTTGATAAAGAGGCATTACAATTCAATAAGGTATCCAAGTGTATTACTATACAGGGTGCTTCTTTCAAAATAACAAAGTTGGTATGCATTTCAGGTATCACTGGATGTTAGGAACATTTGAAAATAATTTTAAAATACGCAGCCGAGTACCCTGAATAAGTTCGGTGTAAAAGATTTTTTCGTATTTTCAACCATATACGAGGTACAAAAGAAATACGCTAGGGTGGGACACCCTGTATTTCTACAGTATTTTTTAACAACGCCATTGTTGCTTCGAATTAATAAAATGAATGTCTTTGGAGTAATGGGTTTTTCAAGCATCGTAACTACAACCAAAATAGAATTAACATCCCTAAAAAAACACTTGAGTCGATGCTACTTCCATTTAATCTTTAACGGTTTTACGTCGGCAAGCGGATACAAACGTTAGCAGTTATTGCGAAGGTGGTTTTGTCAGAAAAGTTCTCTAGCGGACAAACTTTACCTGCACCGAATATTACGGTATTTATTGAGTAATTAACCTGGGAGTAATGTCAATGTCGTCATGACGCACTACCGCATAAAAATTAAGCGAGGAACTGTAATTTGTCCAGCAGACAAGCAAGCCAGTTGGTGGTCGATTGCAATAAAGCTGCAAATTGTCTATTAGGCTCGTGCTCTGATGGCCAGTTAATGGTGCGGTTTGTCGATCATGTGTGTGGATAGGCAGACCACCAACATGGCTGCTCATAATAATCCATAGCAACAAAAACTTTCCAACAGAAATAGAAGTCGCTAAAAGATAATATCGCAGCAAAGGCAATTCATAATTTTCAAGGTCTTCAAGTTCGGGTAGAGACGAATATAGTTTGTTCCACTTTTCTATATACGAATATTTTAAGACCTCGTTACCGTAGACATACAGTAATGGGTTATCATGCAAAATACTGAACTAATCGGAAATTCACCTAGGACACGGTTTAAACGTGAATATGTCAACGAAGAGAAGTCTGGTCGACTAAGTCAGAACGAAAGTAAAAAAAGCTGTGAGTGATACAATTTTGATATTCTCTATGAAAAGAGCAGGTCGTTTTAAGAACTACTGAATGTCTAGAAAGCTAAATTCAATGCATAGTTTAACACTGTCGCACCGTTAATGTGTTGCGTATGAATAGGATAGATAGTAATTGTCTTTTTATTGGTCTTATTATATATTTATTGTCGTCAGTATTGATAGGTGGGTGAAAATCTTTGGTAACTAAATTGTTATAAAACTGCACAAAAAGGTTAAAGTATAAACAYTCAAAACGCGCGCGCAAACGGCAGGTTCTTGGTTTAAGAATCCAAGCACGTCACAATATAGTAAACAGGCAAACATATTTGTTGTGGAAGGTCATTGGGAAAATTCCAAACAGAATATTAAACATGCGTTAATCGTTATATTTGTAGGTGTAACGGTTTATATTTGGTTTAGCTTTGTTGTACAGTTTTGTCTGTTATGGAAATGACAAATATGAGTAGAAAGGCTGGTAGCATTGAGTAAATTACTTCAAATATTTTAAGCAAAGCTGGTGGATAATATTAAAGCAGCTGGCAGCACACACAGGCGAACGATACAGCTGGTATCGGAGCACGGTTGCCAGAACTTGCCAAATGTAACATGTTAAGCACAGCAAAAGGTAATAGATTGTTTGAACAACTAATTAATTTAATTTGGAGAAAGGTGCACAAAACCGCTATTGGTAAAAACTTTTTATTTTTTTGACATATACATAGATTTTAAACTGAAAATAAACCATTCTATAAAGACAAAATAAAAACAAAACGATAACGAGTTTGGTCAAACTAGGTAAGGAAGGTTCTGTCCGCTAGAATTTAATGAATTCATATACAGGGTGGGCCAAGTGAACGTATTTCTTCCATAACTCCACAACTATTGAAAATATGAAAAACTTTTTTATATAAAAGTGATCCAGTTTTATATGCTGCTGCGGGTACCCCTTGACAAGGGCGGCGTTAATTGTTGAATTCTTTGTGCCGCCTTATTGTAACTGCTGCCAAGCTACAATATGCACGGCGATAGTAGTGAAGGTTGCAGATCAATGTCACACCACAGCTCCGAAACGTGAGTGTGTATTTACAACATATTCTGTAGTGTTTTGTGGGATAATTAACTTGAAGGTTGCAGAAGCTCACATTTCGGAGTCAGTGCCGATATTTTGCCGCCTCCAGGTCTTGTCAAGGCGTACCTGATATAAGCGATTTTAATCTAAAAAATCAGAAAAACGCATATTGTTGCAAAACTGGTAGTAATAGATAGTGACAAGCTTATATCAAATTAAAGATAATTTAATTTTGCATCCGATGGTGTAAAAAAAGTTGCATGTTCCATTAAAAAAAAATTGACTTATCGCAGTTTGAAATATTTCATATGGCAACTGCTTGGAGACGCAAATGATAGGCCATTTGCTTAACTTACGCGGCGCGCAAACCGCAGTCTTCTAGGTGTCTCATATTAGAAGATATTTAAAATGGCTGGGAGCGATGCAAACGACGATTTTTTGCTTTAGCACTTATTTTCTCGAAAACTGTACGCTTTAGAGGTATGGTATGTCCTACAAAGAATTCAACAAGGAATGCAAAAATGTAAAAATATACGGGGTGTTGTATTTAAAATAAGGAAGTTGGTATGCGTTTCCGGTATAGCCGGAAGTGAATTGTTTTCAAAGAAATTTTTACAATATGCAGCATATAAAACTGTATCACTTTTATATAAAAAAGTTTTTCATATTTTCAATAGTTGTGAAGTTATGGAAGAAATACGTTCACTTGGCCCACCCTGTATATGCCTCTAGAGATATAGGAATGAATACTGTTTTACACAGGCCAGGGAATACATGAGTAAAATGAAAAAATAAGATAAACGATTTTATCATATTAAAAGTACTACAATCTTAAAACAACTTTTTTTATTTTTATGTTGGTTTTTGTGTTGGTTAATAATAGCACAAAAAATTGAATTCCGTGTAAGTAAGCCCGAAGTATTCAGAGTCTTTATTTTATTGAAAAAATATTTAATAAACCCTATTGCAGGACTAATGGCGTTATTTGCAGATATAGACGAAACTAATCTTGCAAAGAATTATAGCTCTTTTTTCAAATAAAATTGTCCTCAACATGCAGCACCTGTCCGTTCTTAGATCCTGTATTCTAAAACCCTTTGATAGAATTGAGAGGCCCATGGATTCGTCAAGAAATAAAAAATTTACCTACCTCAACAACCGCTGACAATGTTCAATAAGAATTTATTCATCATAGTCTTGGCTATTAACAGGTAAACAGTGGTGCGCGATTTGAACATTTAATTTTGTTTTAGAACTTTTGCTCACGTGTAAAAAAAAATAGTCAACTAATGTGGCAATGAAGATATTAGAATTGCGTCGCGCAAAAGTTGCGTAGAAAAATGTAATAACAATATGTGAGATTTATCATCGTATAAATACAGATGACGTGCAAAATGCATTTTTGTTGCGTGTCTTGTAATTTACAGCAGTCCGAGTGCTAAACCTTGGAAGTGTTTAGCAAATTAACTTGTTTACAACAACTAGGTGGAAAAATAAAAAAAAGGAGCACGGAAAAGACTTGTACAATGTGGAAGATTTAGCAAGTTATATACAAGAAACTATCTTATAAATGCAACTTGAAAGAACACAATGTTAGAGGATATGGTGCTATTCTTGCTGTTTTTGAAATAACAAGATTATTGATACAATACAAAGTAAAATTAAAGAAACTCGTTTAGAAATCTAATAAGAAGCTTGTTTCTAAAATGCTCTCGTTTCTATCCATTTGTATTCTTTCATTGAAAAATTCAGTTGATGTACTGGTAATTTAGCTAGGGAGACCATCATGTTGATACCACATATAACTTGGAATTATTTGCGGGATATTTTCCAACACATCACCAAGTTCATTTGTTAAAAGATCTAGATATTTTCGTAGATTTAAATAATGTTTCTATGACTTGGTGGCCAGGAATCTCATCCAAAAGGTTTACTGGCCGTGTGAACTTAATACAAATCGATGTCCTAACAGAAATGAAAATTGCGCTGACAAATTGTCTTTTAAAATAACTTCAAAAAATCCAGCATTTAATTTCTAGAAGTTCGAAAATTAATGCAAAAATATATGTACTTCGAAATGTCGGTTTTGATACACTAACAGAATGTTTCATCTGGTAACTAACGGCGGAAACCACACATCCCGATATAGAGCTTGCTTCAACGTAAAATAAAATAAAAAGTCAAATGATGGCCAAACAATTGACCGTAGTAACGTACATAATTAATAGTGTCGCTCAATTTCAACAAGGAATTAAAAAATTCAATAGTATACAGGGTGTTCGGTTCAAAATAGCGAATTTATTGACTGTGGTACCCTGTACAAACGAAGTTATTTTTCCAAACATTTATCTCCGTCTTGCTTAATTCCAATTTAGTGACCTATAAAAAATTATACCGTCCAT
This sequence comes from Rhyzopertha dominica, assembly GCA_025024175.1. Taxonomy (NCBI): domain Eukaryota; kingdom Metazoa; phylum Arthropoda; class Insecta; order Coleoptera; family Bostrichidae; genus Rhyzopertha; species Rhyzopertha dominica. The sequence continues at coordinate 224 of QCXZ01000040.1, read as the reverse complement.
ATATTGCAGACGGTTGCAACTGGCCAGACTTATAAAGAGTTACTTTCGTAAAGGTAATATCAACACTTATTAGGGTACCATTATCAATGAAAGAAGACCTAGGTATACAAAAATTATTAAATAAAAATATTCATTATATACCCGCAATAATTTTCTATTTCTTGTTAACATGATCGTTTCAAACATCTTATTTCAATGTTAAACCTTGACAATATATGCAATAC
>QCXZ01000039.1:0-18246 GCA_025024175.1 Rhyzopertha dominica | reverse complement strand
TATCGTTGAAAATGTTGCACTTATGTAGTTCCATTATTGATTTATACCTATTACACGTCTTCAATTATTGTTGTATGGAAAAAGCTTATTTCCCTACAATGTGGAAGAAAGTCATCGCAATACCTCTGCTTAAAAAGTCTAACCCTGAAAACTAGTCGGATTTACCTTTGATTAGCATCTTACCTGCAGCTTCAAAACTGTTTGAATCTCTAGTCTACGAACAGATATCTGACTTGGTCGAAGCACTCCTACTGCACTGCTTCAGTCATTGATGATCTCATTTCAGCTTATGATAAGGGTTTAGTCAGTGCTTTGGTTTTGCTCGATTTTTCAAAAGCGTTCGATACTATTAATCATGGTATGTTATGCGCCAAACTAAAATCTTGCGGTTTCAGTAGTTTGTCGGTACAGTTTATTAGATCTTATTTGAGCGATAGAACTCAAGTGGTAAAATATAAAGATAGTGTCTCCTTTGAATTGTCAGTTAGATCTGGTGTTCTGCAAGGCTCCACATTAGGATCTCTGCTTTTCATAATATGTACGTCAGATATAGCGAACTCAGTTCTTCAATGTAAAGTAATAACTTACGCCGACGATACACAGTTGTATTTTAGTTTCGGTAAACATGATGTCGCAAGGGCTGGAAAAATTCTGAACGAAGAACTTGAAAAATTAAGAAAATTGTCTGCTGAACATGGCCTTCAATTGAATTCGTCTAAGTCGTAGCTGATGGTCTTTGGTAATAAAAGTAGTCCGAAATTTCTTAAATAATACATTTCAATATTTTTATAGATGGCATAAGATTAAATGTTGTTCATCATACTTTGATCTCATTATGGACACTCAGATCGGTTTAAGCTGCATGTAACTAAGTTAATACAAAAATCATTTTTAACCTTAAGTTTTTTATGCTTGTAGACATTTTTACCGTTAATTTGAAAAGGCAATTATGTGATTTACTCGTTCTCGTCCTCTTTAATTATTGCAATTTTTATATTACCCCTGTTTGGATTCGGTTGGTAGAAACAGGATTCAGATTGTTTAGAATGCATGGTGTCGCTTATTTTTTGGCTTGCAACGCCGGGACCACGTATCTTACAGGATTAACTCTTTGAACCGGCTACGCATGGATTCCCGCTGGAGTTTTCATTTGAGTTGTTTCGTCCAAGCTTTACTAAATTCTCCTCATGCATGTGATAACTTGAGGTCTAAGCTTGCTCCTCATTCAACTACGCACTCACGTGATACACGAAATAAAGCTAAGTATTCACATACAACGCTGTAAGGCGGTAAGGCTGTAAAGCTGTAAGGCTCACCCTTCGGAGCGAGTTTTAAAAAAAAAAAAAATAACAAATTTAAAAATTTAAACTAAGACAGTTATTTTTCGATCGTCAGATTTCATGATGACCATGACTTACTTCGTTCGTTCGGACTCGATGAGGTTTCAAGCAATAGCTATATCCCCAAAGACCACACATGAAGGCTAACCTAAGGAGATAAGACACCTGTTGATAATAATAACTGAAGCGTAAGACGTATAATCAATTTAACAATAGGGGGTATTCATAAATTATACCATAATAAACATAGTTTAAGTTTCTTTTCGAAGGTTAAGTAGAATAGCTTTCTGCTAGACTTTGCCTTTATTGATCATGTATTACTCTCAGTATCTGCTCTTGTTTTAATAAAATCTATTTATTATTATCAAATCCATTTATTACATCAGATAACCATCGATGAGGACAGTGGCTCAGATGAAGTACCATTGACTAATTTATCCAAATCAAGTAGGGATACCGAATAATTATGTCGTGAGGACACGACCCTGTTAGGTTGGCCGAATGTTAAATGTCAATTTTTGTATCTGCGTTGTTATTAAAATAAAAGGTGTTTTTGTGCGTTTATTAATTTCTTGCTATGTTTAGAATCGCTGTTAATAAGATAAATACTAATATCGAAGCGAATGCGTATGCATGCGATTAATTGTTTTGGCGAGAAATATCAGAGTCGCGAGGAGATGCAAAAGTAGGCAATGAGTATTGATGTGTCATTTTTGACAGATATACATTTTTTGATTTTGGCTCAGTGAGAGCGAGGTCTTTGGCCATGATGTGCCTCGGGCAGTGAGAGTAAGGTCTTTGGCCATGTTGTGCCTCAGGCAGAGAGAGTAAGGTCTTTGGCCATGATGTGCCTCAGGCAGTTTGAAACCCCTAGAGCAGAGTGCCCGATTAACAGCTGTGGTTCCTTCGAGTGGAGGACTTGCATTCCGGGGGGTAATGCAGGATATCTCGAATGACATAGTTCTGGTGGAGAGGGTAGCCTTATTAGGTGCCCCCGATCCGGGCTATTGGAATGCGACCCTATAGGCCTTAGGGTGAGCGTTCGGGGAAGCCTCTACTATTTCAGGTTGACACTAGCTAGTTGTTGAAGAGAGAAAACTAACAAGTATTCATAACCACCATTGACTAAAGATGTAATCTCAGGGATGAAGCCATAGACAGGACAAGGATGAGGCCCTGGGGTGAAAACCCCTCTGTGAGTCTTAACTGTATCTGTTAGAGTTTAACGGATGAGTAACTTATGTTTTGTTTTTGCATCTCCCGCGCGTATGTGGAACCGCCTTGTCTGTCCACCGGAGTGACCGTATTGTTATGACCCACGGATGAAGGCGGCGATAATGTAAGTTTTTCTTGATTATTCCCGCATTAGTTTTTCTATGTTTTTCAATCGTCCGACATTCTCGGGAACGTAAAAAAGGCTAAAAAAAACCGTCTTGCTATTAATTTAAATGTCGCGTATTCTTTTGCCCCAGGAGACCGCCGAGTAAAGACCGATGTCAGCACGAGAACTGGCGCATCAGGCGAGAAAGCTCGGTAAGCTGAAAGCTCTCCGATCAGTAAGCTCAGCTGACCGTGTAAAGATTTCAGTTTAAACACCTCTCTTATCTATACGTTCTGTTCGACATGCTAAACTGAATTCTACCGGTGATTTTTTGCATGAGATATAAAGCCGAAAGGGAAAACGCTGAGCGCACTGGATTTGGTTATGTGGGAAAACCTTTTCTACTGTGAAAGGCATTTTAAGATAGAAAGTTGAGGTAAAAAGTTTCGCAATTTCATTTTTACTGTATATAGCAAATCATAATTCATTTAAAGCGGATTTATCGAGAGTGCTGTGTGACTCAGCTGGGCGTGAATCTATCGTTAACATACAGTTAGATAAAATCAAAATCAATGTTGTTAAATGTACAAAAATAAGTGTCCGTTCACGCTTTCTTGTCTACCTCAAACCTCAACCCCTTCTTTACTTTAAGAAAAAGTTCTTATGTTCTTGATTTCTGCACAATGCTAATATTTTTGCCCGCCTTTCGATGTCTTATTTTTACACAGGCCTTTTGCTGGAATAATTTATCTACAATCGATAGTCATTTATAACAACATCTAAAAGTACTTCTTTTAACTAAGCCCGTTAACACGTTCTAAAAACAAGGTCTGTATCCTGAAGAAGTTTGCTTACATTCCATCTAACTTAATAAGCCTGGATAAACTGAATAACTTTTTGTTCTCTACGATGATATGCTTCATTCCATTAAAAACTTAAAGTAAATGAATGTGGTATAAACTGAAGAGTACCTAATCACATCGATCTTAAAAAGCTTTAAAAAATGGAATATTGTGCTGGTACGTTGCTTACAAATACTTATATCAGTAACAAATGCTATCGTACCTATCAAACTGTTACGATTATCCCTGTCCTAAAATTGCTAAATCCATGGTGCTTAAGGATTTCCGAAAAGTCACTTTATAATAAAATTTTATAAACTGGCAAAAGCTAGCAAAACAGTAACTGTTTCAGCATTTACTATTTATTAGTATTTTCTGTTTGTTACAAATAATACAATTGCCTACTTACGTTACAAACCAGTAACTTATATAAATTATACATAAATATACAAGAAGCCCCTGACAGTGCACCAAACCATTAAAATATGATCTGTACTGTCTCATGAAATGTGAAAGGGTACGAAAAGTACATAGGTAATAAAATTTTTAACGGACTGGAACATAAATGCTGCAAAAGAATTCGGAGAATATGGAGTGAAGGCAGCAATCAGCAAATTAAGCACAAAAAGGGATCAAAGATTAGCTGTAATTCGTACCAAGGCTGCAATGATTCATTTGGAATAAAACCTTATTTAAGTGATGAAGATAATGCAAATACAGTTAGACCGGGAATAGTAGCCTTGGTGATTTAGTGTGATAAGGTCAGACGAATTCAATAACGAGACGAGTAGAGTAAAAGAGTGTAGTATTAACCATCAATATTCTTAAGCAGTTGACTGTGAAGCTTTGTAATGTGTTGCTTGTTTGGTAATATTGAGTAAAAGTTTTGCTACCACAATCATTAAAATGAGCGTATCGTTACTTACCTACCAATGATGTTTCTTCAAGTTTATAAATCGATATATTTTTTGTCAATTTAGACAGACAGTTACAAAGCGGAACATAAAGAAGCAAAAACCCTTCCGTATTTCTTCAGTATGTATTTTAAGTAGGTTAGCGACTAATGGATTAAAAAGAATAACTTAATCAAAAATAAAATCCACCGCTCCCGTCTTTAGCACTAATGAAGGGCCCTTCTGACTAGCAACCTCTAGGCTATTTGCAGGCTTATGGCCGCTGCAGCTATCTATCAACATTATCTAGGATTGATTATTACACCGCCTTTCTGCGGAGTTTAATATGCGTTATGTTATTATTAGACGTATACAATTTGCATTTTCCCTCAGGTTAATGCGATATGTAACGTAAAATGCTGACGCTGTACACTAACCCCTACCGTGGGGTAAAATTACAATTTTAAATATCGGTGTTTCTAGAAAATGGAAGAAAAAATCGCCGTTTAGTAAGTGTTGTAATAGACTGAGGAATAATTGCAGCTTTAGTTTACTGTGTTAGCACGAAAACTTATTACGTAACACACATTTTGCCAAAAAAATTATTCACTTTAACCTTTATACAATTAGTACGCTTTTATTTTCCTGCAAATATTGGCTTGGTATTTTCTAAGCGAGGCTAGCGTAACATAAAGCTTTTCGATGTAGTAATGGAAATAATATAAATGCCTTTTTATATCCCGCATTTTTTTAATATTTATATCTGCTAGTATCACTATTAACATCCTACAAGCAGCATAAAAATGTGCATAAAGAACCTGCCATATATTCCACTCTAACCAATTATTATAGTTTTTTAAAGTAAAAAACAAAAACATATATACTTGTTGTTATAGACATTATTTTCGTTGCTGCCTTAGCGTAGATCTATCCTGCAAACTTTACGCTTTTACTTGTGGTGACAATTTGAAGACGTTCTTAATGTTTTACACTAAGTGGAATCTTCAAAAAGATTGCTGTTATTTGTTTTTTTGCAGCTCCTTATGACTTGTATAGCCTCAATGAAGGCTAAACCAACAATGTGTAGGTATCTCGTCAATGATGATCCCAGCAGCCAACGACAATCAGCATTTCTTTAATGTATGAAATGATTATGAGTAATAGCCACAAACCCAAGAACAACTTTTTCATGTGTTGAATAAGAGTGCAGTCAATACATTTCATTGGCCGTTTTAGAGACAAAGGGGCTATCTATGTCAAAATTCTCTTCATGTATAAGACTTAAGACTGCTTAATTTTATTACACTTTGAGGGTATGAAAACAGTATCCTGAATTGGTAAAAGTTTTAAGTTATCTAGCGAATAATGCCCCTGAGCAAATTCAATAATAAACGTCAGGAAAGCTGCAGCTAAATACTCTACGTGAAAATAGCGAATTCAGAAATAAAATGCTCACTGAATTACATCTAATTTTATATACGAAATCAATGAAAAGGCTAAACTGGCCAATAAAAATAACTTAGCATTTGAATTTAAAATTCYTTAAATATTGAAAACTGATCTATCTTCTCTAAGTGGAGTTATTAATTAATTCTTCAAAAGAAAATATTCTTAAAGTGAACTTCCACTTTATTTTTACGATTGTAAAGCGCTTTCGGCTACATGTTAGCCATCGTCAGAACAATAATTAAAATTCTTTGCTAATTACACTCTTTTTGACAAAGTTTTGCTACCTTGTTAGTAATAAAGGTGATGCTTCCTGGACTGAAAGTTGAAGGTTATGCTAAAGATTGCAGTAAAGCAGGCATTTATTTCTAACATCAAAGGAGGCAAGCTACAAGCTTGTGTTCTCGATGAGTGTTGTGCTAACAACAGCTTTTGCTCAACACATATTATTTTCCAGAATAACAATACTATGTTAATGCATAGGTATGTGCAACTTAGGTTCTAACATCAAATCTTAACAAAATTACTAAAATCGTTTATCTGTTTCCAACCTTAATCAATATTATATTACGTACGCAATTATTTCAAATAAGGAACATTATGATCGATTACAAGAATTGTGCTTTAAGCTTAAGAATTCAACTGATACATATTGTTGCTCGCTGGTTTATTGCGTCGTTAAATGTCTTGCAGCAACAGATGACCTGAAATACCCTGATACATTATTCAGTCACCAGCCATAGACTGAAAAGAATATAATTGAAATAAACTTCTGGTCTGCGCTTGAAAGTCTGCTCGCATTTAATGAAACCCCTCGCATCATAAAATAGAGACATTTCCGATTTATTAAAGGGCGAATTCGAGCATTGCCAATAAGTCGTTAACTCCGGGGTGCCTTTTATCTATCTCATTTTCCCGACGGTTGTTCTAGCATCGCGAAACGCGACCTTTCGCGTGCGGTCGATGTGAAACTAGCTGGGTTGATAAATAAACGAATATAAACGGAGTAAACGTTTGTTTGTGAGGAAACGTGCATAATTTTAAATAATTTTAAATTGATGTTTACTCCTCTCAAACACTCGGAAACAATGGTCGAACGCATCGATAATTCCACCACAATCCTCTAAGCGATAATACGAATAATTACAATTTATATCGTAGAATTAAGTTTCGGGTATTGCATCCTAGTAAATGAAGGCAACAAGTAGGCTCTTTGTAGAAAGCCGAGCTTTCGGAATTAATTTATTCCTTCTTCAGGTGCTAGTAATACAGTGGAAGTTTGCAGGCAGTAACAAACACGATTTACTTACTTCTAACATTGATATTAGGTGCCTAAGGTCTTATATATATAGAATTAGCTGTCAAACAGTTACAATAAGTTTATGTCGTTTACAATTAAATAAAGTATGGAAAGGGATCTATAACAGAGGGGCGTTGATGGGGAAAACCCAAATCCACCAATCAGGTTCGTTCAGGCCGCACCAGAACACTCTTTTAGCATGGTGCTGCCGGTTTAACCGAAACCGATAGTATCTTTGGAACAATGTCTAGCTATTGTAATATTCAGTAGTAAAAAACAGTTTTAATGCTAATTGTTGGTTGTAAGAAATTGATTTTCAAATTAAAATGGCTTCAAATTGCTTTTTGAGAAGGAAGCGTTTCTTTGGAGTGATATATCAAATGCTTCGCCTAGCAGTTCTAAAATTCAAAACATCATTGAGTAAATCTGTGGCCATTTTTTTAAAATCTGCCCCAAGACTTTAGTATGATTAATATCAAGATTCAGCCTCTATCCAGACTTAGTTAATCAGTTAGGACGAACTGAGAAGTCTGCCGTAGCCGAGCACGTATTGAGCAATGGGGACCACAAGATACACTTTGAGAACTGTAGCTTGCTAGCATCAGTCAACGGCTATCACAACAGACTGACCAGGGAAGCCATCGAGATCCACAAACATCCTGATAATTTCAATAGAAAAGAGGAGACCCCCAGGCTCAACCGGATTTGAAACACGATTCTCAGGAACGCCCGAGCTGTGCCGATCGACATCCCGACGTCAACCGAGGCGGAACAAGCCCCGCCCCCGACTCACCTGTATAAATACAACTTGCGCAGGAGAACTCGCCACCAGGGCTAGGAAACTGGGTCGGCGTTTTCGGTCCAAACTTTATGGCGCCAGGTTTAAATTTTGGTGATTTTGTTCATATGGCGGTCGGTAGGTGTCGCTAGTACAACTGGTTTTCATTATGCAATTACTGATATTATCGATAGAAATGACTGCTTTGACAACGCAGTGACAGCAAAGAACTGACGCTTGACTGCATATTAACGGTTAGATGATTTGAATTCGTGCTTGTTTACTTCAGTATCAAGGGTTTTTGGACAATTTTTAGTGTTAAGTTTCAATCTTAAGTGTTTAATTATAGTTATTGCAACAACCAGTGAATTAGAGGTGATATTTGGATTGTAAAATGCCGATCTCTATTATAGGTAAGCAAATCTGTGATTAATTAATCGTAACCTAAATGTGATTGATTTCAGTAGATTATGAGAAAATGAGTACACATTGCGGTGTTTGTTCAGTGCCAGGATGTCGAAACAAAAGCCCATATTTCGTTTCCTCAATCCAAAAAACAGTTAGACGGATGTCTTCATTGGAGAACCATTGAATAAGTTCAAGTCGCTCTTCTTTATTTTCTGATAATATGAATTGTAAGAAAGATGATATTGTTTCTATATAAGCTTACTAATAGAAGGAGAAAAAACGTCTATTGATTTGGAGTCAAGCAGCCCGAGAAGACAAATACAGAGAGGAGGCATTAGCGTCGATCTTTTGGAAGAGGGTGACTTGTTCAAGAGGGGACTCTCCAACAAAATGTGAGATGTTCTGTAACAACAGAAGTACTTTTATTTATGTTTTTCTTTTTTGTTACAGGATCTAAATATCCCGCATTGCTTGGAAAGGTAGAACTAAAAGAAAGTAGAGGATGTTTGGTCGCAAATGTAAGGATTGTTAGTTACCAGGTGAAGTCAGTGCAGTTTTATTTCGAAACTTTCTGAAGCAATAAATAAAAACCCAGCTTTCTTAAGATATCATACTTATGTGTATCTGATAATTGTATTTGGGAGTGAAGTACTTAATTTTTTTATTTGTAATTGTTGTAGTTTACATACATAACATGTAAATTAACACTACTTTTATGCTTTGCCACTATAATTAAGTAGGTCCTCTAAAAAATAAAACATTTCATTTACTTCCAACTAAATTTAGATAATCTGAAATAACAACCTTGTGCCTATGTGGTTATATTTCTAAGACAGCCTTCTATATCTTTGTAGAGAAACTTTTTTGACATTAATGCATTTTAATAATTAAATTAATTTGCTGCAATGACACCTAGCTTGTTTGGTGCATAAACAGAAACCGAATGGTTTGAAATGTGTGCCGTTTGAGTATAGATTATTTTGATCTGCTTAGATCTTATCAGGTGGTCACGTTGTTTATATCATCTCATCCTTGGCTATTTGTTTATTTACTTTGAAAATTTGTTTAAACTCATAACAGACACTTTTTAGAGTTTCTTTGACAAAGTACGCAGGAGTAGTCAGAATGGCAGATTAATAATTTTTTATCAGTCTTTGTATAAATAACATCTTCTGAAAAAATATTTGTTTATTACTTTAATTAATGTTATGGGTAATGCATTAAATTGTAAACTTTATAGAACATATACATTTTTGTGAAGCCTTATTTTTAAATTAGTTGCTGCTGCTAAGTCCGTCTCAAGCTATATGTTACTATTTTTTTTATATCCGTCTCATAATATTATATAACATGATGGTCACTGAAAATATTATGGCTAATATAAAGGAACCTTTTTAGTTTACGACATTCCTTGTGGAAATTGTATGCATTCATAAGTACATAGCAAAGTTCAAATCCATTTTAGATTTGTGTTTGACTTAAACTCAAACTGAGAAATTGAGCCTTAGTTATTATCAATAATTAATATGTTATGTTATGTAAGTGTTAAAAATCTTACCCACCGCTGCAAAATTATTGTTGTGTAATTGTAAATTACTTTGTGGAAATGTGATGTACACATTTTGTATGTAGTGAGATTGTGCATTCTGTCTTAAAAATTCACGATACCTATTATATGATTTTAGAGTCATTCAGAACTAATCTTATTAATTAATATTGTTGGTGTAAATTTTATGATATATAACCAAAGTGTTTTGCACAAACTTTAATATTATTCTGTATGTAAATAGACAGTATTGCTAATATAGCAACAGGTGTAACAGTTTTTATTGCATATGAGTAGTTTTTCTTAGATTGTAGTGAATATTGGTTCTAAAACATGTCTATGGTTGTTATTATGTTGTTATTTTATTTGATAAATTATTTGTTATAGTACAATTTGTCTTTCATTCTCATACCCTGTACATAAGTATGTTCTTTGTAAATATTCACAAACAGTAGTTTCTAACATTAATCATGTTAGAAACTATTGTTGTGAATATTTACAAAGAATACGGAAAATAATATAATAAAAATCAAAGGATTTGGGGGGAGCATTCAAATCGCGCGGGTTCGCAGTTAGTTCATATGGCGACCACGAGATGGCGCCACCAACTTTGAACGGATGAAGACAACGATAGATTCACTTCTATCTAGCTTTTTCTATGCTCGCCACTCGCCAGTCTCACGGGCGGTTAATTGTTTACCCCTAGGCCGAACCGTACTCGTAATTTACAATCCACTCGCTGATAGCGCTACTTGTATTGTTTGGTTTCTATCTCGGGAAACAGTTACCTGTGCGATTCCATTTTAGCATCCGGTGTAGCCAAATTGTATGATTTAGCCAGATAAGCACTTTAAAAACTCCAGCGACAGCTAAATAGAAATAGTCAAGAATAGGACGATTTTATATATAACTTAGTGTTATAAGTAGCACAAATTACAATGTAAGCTTGCTGACTAAGTCCGGCTTGTTACTATAAACGTGAAAGAGCGTACACGAAGCAAGCGAGTTTGTTTCGTAAGCTTTGTAAAAGGTTTGTAACGTGTACTTCATGTTTTGCAGTATTAAGTATTAGTAATGACATTCAACAAGAACGAATGGTTCGCAACACTGTTGCGACAGTGATAGTGAATTTGATTTATTTTGGCGAGCGCTTTTCAAACGGTTGAAGTGCGAAAAGTAAATCTGGCCACGCCGCGCTGGTAGCATTTAAACTGGCTTGGCTATGTTAACGGTTTTCGGTTGTTGTTTATGGAAGTTCGAGTTTTGCGAGTGCGTTTATGTACATTTGTTTATGCGATTGTGTTTTGGTTTAGTTAAAAAATTGTTTTTGTTTTGTTGCTACAGCTAGTGTTTTGTAATTGTATAGTTTTTTACAAAGCTGTTCTGTGATTTTTACTGACAAAGAACACTACTATGCGTGGGAATCGGTGTGCTATTAAAACATGCCCAACAACCTATTCAAGTGGCATATCTATGTACCCTTTTCCTGCAGATCCTGAGGTTTGTTACTATAAATATATGTGTAAAAAAGATAACATTAAAGAAATATATTTCAGCTATTTCAAATATGGATAGCACTCTGCAAAAGAGAAGACATCCATATCAGCAAGAGACGCAATTACAGGGTGTGTGGTTTACATTTCTCAGAAGGAATGCGTTTCCAATCTCATCATAACAGAAGAGACCTAAAAGCTGATGGAGTACCTGATTTACATCTGCCAGGTAAAAGATATTATCCACAATGAAATATTGCTGCATGAGTGGAATTTTTATTGTTGTAGGTGATGTATCAGACGCTGTAGTTGAAATACAAGAGGTTCCGATACTGCTGGAACCTGTAGCAGGAACTTCTAAGGAATCGGCTTCTGTAATCGAGCCTCTACAACAAGTTGTCTCGCATGGAACGCCTTCAAAATGTGTGGAAGCTAGATGTATGTTATGGATTACTATTTTATTTGTCTGTCTTACCCTTTCCACAGATAAGATAAGAACACAATTTTCAATATAACCTCAAGCGTGTAAGAACATTTTCAGGATCATAGGTCAATAGTTCCATGCGTGAACTCTAAAACTATACTTACACTTTAATCATTAAATAACAGTAAAATAATTAAAGTTGTTTCTGTGTTTGTTCATTTGATATCCCTAATGAAGTAACATTTTTTTTATTGCTACATCAAATTGATGTAACAACTTTGTCGAGTACTATAGTTTGGCAGAAATACTATCTGTGATTTTATTAGAAACGTTATTTTTGCAGTATCTCCAAAAAGACTTAAAAAAACCTGTAAAACGCAAGAGGAACTCAGGACCTTCTTCACCTAGAACTCCAAAACATCGTGCAGGTAAACTAATATATATTTCTTAACTAAATTAATTGTATATGTGAGATTCATTGTTTAGTGAGCTGTTAGTTGCTTCATTATCATTCATTAAGATTTTAAGACCTTAAGGACCTTTTCGACATGGAATCATCCTTTTCTTGGGTGTAATGGTTAACAGAATCAGAATAAGATGTCAATTTATGTGTGACTAATTAAACTTGTTTGGTAGCCCTAAGCAAGGACAGTTTAGATTTATATGATGGTGAATGCTGTACATATCTCCCTAAAAATATTTTAATTACTATCAAAATTTGTATCTGATAACAATTTTTATCGAATTTGCCTTCACAGAAGTTATTAATATTATTTAGGCTCTTACCTCATGTGTTTCATGTAATATTTAAAATTATGCCTTCGCATCTTAAACGATGCCATACAGTGCTCATATCAATTCTTTCTACATGTCGAAAAGGACCATAGCACTCAGTTTTGGCTGATATCAATATTTTTAGATAGTGATATTTTAATTTTTGATAAGTATTTCAAATTTTGCATTAATACATCTCATGTATTAAAATACATGTCTATGCTGTGCTGCCTGCACCGCAACCAACTGCAAATAGATCTATTTTTCTATCATTATAGCTCATCAGTGCAGTTTATGTCTAGTGCAGACAGCACAGCATAGAACTGGTTTTGCCTATATACCAAAAGCTTGGTGCATTAATACAAACAGGACCTCACATCACCTGAATGAAACAGTAAATTATTCAACATTATAATTGTGCCATGAGAGTTCAACAACCTAAACAATATGCAGTGTAATGCATTATCACTTACCTGCTACATTGATGTATTATATTGATAATCTCTGAAATTATTGTCTTACAATGCATGTTGTATTCTGATAAAATAAATAGTGCTGACAGAATGTGTTTTTGTTATAGATATTAGACGACGGTTAAACTTAATTAAAGTGGGACGTGTATCTAAGCAATCAGATTTAACACCAGTTGCAAAAAGATACTATAAAATTGCACGTGGCTTTTTACGTATGGCTAGGCGACTAAATATGGAAAATACCAATAATCGTCAATGAGTTGAAGAAGCGTACAAGTTAATAGACTCAGGAAAAGTTATTAATGACCGAGTGAATGCAATAACAGCTACATTTCTAAAATCACAGTTACGTTTGCAACAGTTAAGTGGTCGCGGAAGGAGGTTTACGAATGAGGATAAATTATTTGCACTGATGCTTGTAAACAAGCCCGAAATGTTACAAAACTGCTGCGAATGATCTTTGCGTTACCATCACGTACCACACTGTTGCAACTATTGCGGAAGGTCACATTTCGTTGTATGCTGCTCATTAATTTTTGATGAAATGTTAATCCAACCAGGATTAACTTATACACCAAAGGTAATGATTATACATTCCCTTGCTCTTTTCTATACATTGAATTACATTTTTTTTCTAGTAATGACGAAATTATTGGGTTGGAAGATGTTGGTGATGAGCACAAGGCATGAAAATTGCAGACCACGTAATGGTTTTCATGGTTCGAGGCATCAGGAGGAAATGGAAGCAGCCGATTGCGTTTTATTTTACTAGTGGTGGGCATGTTATCTGCAACCTTAAAGAGGTGTATCAGGCAGATAATTAATGATATGCAATCTGCAGGGCTCACAGTTGTTGCCACTATTTGTGACCAGCTGTCTGTGAACACCAGTGCTCTTAGCAACCTAATAACCGAAACCAAAGGTCATTATGCACGTAAAGGTGAGGAGTTTAGAGGAGAAGGGTTTGAGGTAAACGGGGCTGAAATTGTTCCTCTCTATGATCCACCTCATATGCTCAAGGGCATGAGAAATAACTTACTAAAAGGGAAGGTATATTATAGATGGCGTGAAACAGACCCAAATAGCATCCTGGGAACATGTAGTGAAAATATTTAAATGTGATGTTGGAGATGATGACATTAGAATGTTAAACAAGCTAACCACAGGACATATATATGAACATACTATAAAAAAAATGAAGGTGTCTATGGCAGCACAAGTTTTTTCACATCGTGTTTCCTCCACTATGAGGTTTATTGCAAGAAATGGTTAGTATCCTTTAAGATATATGTTATTTTTTATATAATACAAGGGTGTCTAAAACATAGCAAAGCAGGCTTGTAAATTTTAAGAATTTCTATGATTAAATATCTAGAATTGTATGCAATTTATTACTGATTTATTTAATCAAATTTTCTGTTTTAGGAAATGGTATATTACCAAAAGAAGCTGAAGATACAGCAGATTTTCAACTGTTCATGGACAAGCTTTTCGACAGCGTAAATGGATCGTTGTGCTGTACAGCAAGGCTCACCACACATACAGTTTTGGTATGAAGCCATTAAAGTTCTACAAACAATGAAGTTCATGGCAGGGAATGGACGAGAATTTGTGCCACCGACAGTGAAAAAWTGGATTGCTACTATTAAAAGACTAATATATTTGTGGCGTAATTTGGAAAAACAGGAGTTTCAATTTTTATGTACAAGGGACTTTGAATCAAGATCCATTGGAAAACTTTTTTGGCTCAATTCGGAGCCATGGAATTAGAAATGTWAATCCTACATGTTACCAGTTCATTTCTTCCTTCAAAAGTTTACTAATTTCTAATTTTATGTCTGTGCATGCACCTAATGCAGGATTTAGATAGTGAGAATTCGGAGTATGAAACATTTATCTTTAGTGACATATCTGAGTCTGTTTATTACTTTACATGCATATATTGCCGGTTATTTGACCAGAAGTTTAAGAAAAACAGTTGGCAATTGTCAGACGTGTAGGAAATTTATGTTGACAAATGAAAGCCTACCGGAACATCAATACATTGAAGCTCGTGAATACAGCGTAAAGTCGCTAAAACGTTCACAAACAAGGTTTACGAAAATATTTGGGAACTGCTGTAAAATTGCTCATTTTTACATACCAAGTTTATGTGCAAAACGGAACATCATTAAAATTTTAGAAACCATTATTAATAGACATGTAGATATAAAATCATCATGTGAAGAACATAATTTGCAAAGCATGTATGTAAAAACATTTGTTTTGTTCTATATCCGAGTTTGGACAAAAAATGTTAATAAAATATTAAAAGGTCAAGAGACAAGATCTTCCTATATCAATGACAAAGTAAAAGAGTTGGCTAGAAAATATAATTTGAAGTTCAAACCACAAAAAAGATCATGAAAATTAGTATTTAGTGTTAAAATTAATGTACTAAACTAATGTGACATGCTGTACTATTATGTTATGTTGTATTCATACTTGATAAACCTTAATTATATTTTGTGACTTTCTATTTGTCTTATTTTATTTTCCTATTCAATAAAAGACGCAAAACTTAATTTTAGCAGGTAAACCTAATAAAGTAGAAACGAGTGCGCCGCCGATTGTGAACTATCGCGAAGGTCCCTGGATTAAGCAAGGAGTCAACAGTCTATATATGTTTCTTGTCTATGGCCAGTCTACATCCAGCACCGTAGATGGAAGGACATCTGAAGAAGCTTGTCAGTCGTGCTAGCGAAACTTTAGTAACCGACGACGGCCTTTAGACCCGGATCAGGACAACAATACTTAGTTAATCACTCTGTATAACAAACCTACTGTCTATAGTTGAAACTACATTGGTTGTCATCGTCTCATTTATTTTTACTATGCTGTAAAACGACAATAAGAGACATATCAATTTTTCAGGCTAAGTGCAGTTGCAGGAAATAGACGAAAAGGAGTAACGATGAAAACCAAAAATCTGTTTTTAATACTTGTTAACATGTTTCAACACGAACTGGGCGTCCAGAAAAAAAGTCGCTAATGGGGAGACTTTTAATAGACCTTCGCGTGACTGTCCGGTTGTATAAACACTAGGAGCGTTACGAATACATTAACCGGAAAAACCGTAATTCGTAAAATCTGGAAAACACGATAACTCGCCCGATCAACAAGGACGTATAGAATCGTCGTCGCACGATACGCTTTGTTTTCCATTGCAAAAAATACGTTCGGATTTACCATGCACCGTTTGATCCGCATTTAATTATTATTTAAATCTGTTGAAATTTTATTAAAGCGGATTGCGTGCTGTGGGAAACAGTGGCGGATTTTTTTTGTACATATGTTAATACTTGTCGCTATGAATATGGACGGTATGCAAATGTCGTCCATTTAAATTCGTTTTCATGTTCGAATCACGACAGGGGAGGGGCAAGTATGGCTAACAAAGTGTGGTGACAGTACGGGTTCAAAAATTTAAAGTACCTACGCAACTGTGCATAGAAATCCATCTAAACGTTGACATTTTATATATTTAATTTTCGATCCCCTGCTGCATTATTAAGTTTTGTGTCCTAAACTAGCTGAGTAAACCTATAAGTGAGGTATTAGATAGGTAGCTTTGATAAATCTAATCCTCGATTTAATCATTTAAGCTGATAAGTCTGTTAACAATTTAAAAACTATGGAAAATAATGATAACGGGGTTATCACTTCTTGCTTCCAGATCGGTGTGATATGTCAAAAGTCAAGATCCTGCATAAAAAGCCTTCACAAAGTGAAAGAAACCCATTAGAGAGTAAAAAATCCGTTGTCTAATGTATCCTTTTTTCGAGATAATTTGCACATTTTGATGTTGAAGACAAATCGCAAACATACTTTCTAAAATACTCCAAATATCATTTAAATTTATTTATGACGCTGTAGAAGGTCGTGCATCGTGCTTCCTCCAGATGTTCATGAAAATTCTTTTCAGGTTTGTACGGATTAGTTTTATCTGCAGTGTTTTATTCTAAATACCCAAACCTTAAAAAATAATGAAATACGCTGCAAACGAAAAACGACGGTAAGACAAAAAGATAATACATTTTTAAATGAAATTTATCAAATTTCGTTAACATTAACACTATATAGAAAATACACTGTCATATTATTTTGAGTATTTATAAAAGCAGCAATTTTTTACCAACTGGGGGCTCCAAGGTGCTTTTGACAGCACGTGGTTCTGCTTACCCGGGTCTTTTAGCTCTAATTAGCGTATACCCAAACAATCTATTGTTGTTTAGACACGTTCATCTAGTTAACTTAATTAGAACAAAGTGGTACTTCGTTTACTTTACATGGAATAAAAATAAAACAACACAATATTGGTATTTGAGGCATAAAAACAAATATCTATAGATTTCTATTTAATAATATAATAAGTTGTTATATTTTTGGGTATCCGGCTATAGGGGCAATATAGGCGAGGCAAATATTGCAAATGTTTATATTTCGGGCCTAAATTAGTGGCCCTTCATCAGAACAGCTAAGGAACAAAGAAAAACCAGTGTGATACAATACATCAAAATGATAATAAAACACAACTTACAGGAAAAATGCCGWTCATAAGACGCAAAGGTTTTTAAATTCTTTAGGCAGGATGGCTACTTCAATTACATTAAAGGCAGCAAACTACTCCGTCACAAACATCAGGTATGTGGTCCATCAAAAAAACACGATAAGTGTAAGTAAGAAAAAATTTTTGCTAGGCGTCAAAAATGGCATAAAAAGGTGACAAAAAATTGATGAAAGATAAATTAATTTTACAAAAACAAGCTACCGGGAAACGAGACTGTGGTCATATATGGAGTCTAAATGGAAGAGGTATTTATAGATGTTGCTAAGATTATTAGTATCTAATTTTTTATTAACAGTATCATTCCGGACATAGATATGGCACATCTCCATAAAAAGTCTTTTTTGTACTTGTTTACCTTTGCCAAGATTTTAGGATTATTAAAATCAAAAGTATGTCCACAATCTGCAACATGTTGAGCCAAAGCACATCTTTGCGATCTAAGCTTAACATCACTTTTATGTAAAGTAATTCTTCGTTTAAGAGTTTGTTTAGTCTGGCCTACATATACTTGTTGACAATCAATACAACTTATAAGGTAAACAATATCATGACAATCGAATTTATTTATCCTATCTTTTAATTTAGAGAAAAGCGAAAAA
>QCXZ01000038.1:0-15306 GCA_025024175.1 Rhyzopertha dominica | reverse complement strand
ACATTTATACTATTCCATCAGCTTAAATAAATAGCGATGAGGAAGCAAGGATCGCATTGGACCCTCATCTGTGTAAGCATATTGCAGTGGGAGACAATATACCGACAGACACACTAGGCGAGTGGATTAAGTCAGCATCCAGTTTGAATAACTTGATTGTATGGAACAATTAGAAAGAATAGAAAATGCACAATTGCTGGGGTTCAGAGGCTCACCAATTATCTACAGTAAGCAATTATGTAATTTGGCTAACCGCTGTCCCAAATTGTCAGAACCTTATATTCAATAAGGTGAACTTTTATTCGCGTAATTTGTTTAAACTTCTTGCAAGGACATGGCATAACACCGCAGAAGGGAAGATTCCCAAACACCGTTGTTATATAAGACCTATTTCCCACAAACAATGCGATGCTTTATTTGAAGCAATTTGTAATAACGACTTATACAGAATATTTTATGTGATGATGACTACATTATTACGAAAAAATTACGTCACTACAATAACTCTTGTAACATTATGTGAAATGAGTCTATATAATACGTAGGAAGGAAAATGTACTCCTGCCGTTTATCCTGTATTTGCTTTTATAACCAAATAAATAACATTGCAACACTTTCGTTGACTATTTATCTAAATTTAAATAAAATGCATTATTCAGCTGACTTTCCTGTAAGACGTAATGCAAAAATCATTCTAAGCATTTTTGTTGTATGAAAGATGCTAAATACGTTGAGCCAGTTTCTTATATCTATTTTAAGTTAAAATCAACTCTGTAATTAAAATCTAAGCCAGTCACGCACCTCAATTTAAGTGGTAACGGTTACTGGGTTTGATTTTGGGCTAACATTAACTTTAACAAAGAGAGGAGAAACCGGCCGTTATTTTTAGTTTCCCTAATCCGTAGACCGGAAGATGGCGTTTAATTATACTATGTAAGGTATTTTCAGTCACATTAACAACGACTTGAGCTTAATATTTAAAGGCTTTCGTGAGAAACAAAAAAGACTTGTGCTTATTACGGTTGGTAAATATACACGCAAGAAATGTTTTATTCTATTTCAAATCAAAATTTCCAGAAATAATGGGTGATTCAAATTATCCTAAAAATCGTAAAAAAACACTTCTACATCGGTCGAATGGTAGATAGGGTCCAAAATCCGTAGACCTACAGAAAAATCTGTAGAAGGGGTAGCACTGGGCTAGCGCGATGCACCTAGTCTAATGTATGAATCAACAGAGCGCATTGATGAAAATAAAATAAGGATGGTGGTTCAAATTGTTTGCACTGAATTGTATATTACGATACAATCAAAATAATTAATAGCAAATACAGAAGAAGTACCTATATTGTTTTATACATTATATAGGTTGTAGAATACTTTCACATTATTGGACCACTATTTATCTGCTCTAAAACAAACTGTAGATGGATCAACTATGTTATTGCTACAGCTTGTCAGTGCAATTTGCTTTAGGACCTGAAATCCTTCTTTTAGTATATGATGASCATGAGAGCATCCGACACATCTCTTATCTAATGTTATAGGTACGATTACTTTCTCTCGGGAAAGGATGCCTAACAAACGATTCGGAAGCGTCTGTGTTTTTTCCAGCTATAGTGTTTAGAGGTGCAATAAAACACCTTCCGTATTAACTGAACTTTTTTAATTCCCCACAGTAAGTTAACATCCTTTACTAGCTAACAAACGACTACTCTACTATTATGGCTTGAAGGCTTCCGTGGTTGTTGCCGATGACATGTTGTTTTCCGGGCTGCTTACCACGTTGCTTGTTTGAACTTGACGTTTCGACACTCATATTGGTGCCTTTATCGGAAGTAGCTGACAAATCCATCTGCACAACCAGGAACTATTCCTTAATTATGCCCACACTTCCTCGTAGGCACAAAATTAGGTCAGTATCTAGTCTAATGGATCGGCATGAAGGTGTCAACAGCGACAGTTGCCTCAATGGTAAGTTTAGAGGAAAACACTGTAAATGCCTTGTTTGTTTCGATTACCACTCCTCGACTTGCTATAAAGAGAAACTGACAACAATAACCCACACTGAAGAACTGCATGGAACACCTTACACAACTTTGTTCTATGCATGTCAATTTTTTATTAAAATGCGCCTCACGGTGGACAGGTTTGTGCTTAACAATTTGCAACATCCAAGTTGTTAAACAGTATGTGCGGTCAGTCCAAGGAGGAGATCCAAACTTTGTAATCTACGATCTGGCACGATATCTTCAAACGAAACACAACAATACTTCCGAAAACAAATTGGTAACGTTCTTTGAACGAACGTGAACGTGAACCGTGTTTCCAGCGAACATGGGCGATGGTCCTACCTAATTACCTTTATTGGTCCTAATCCTTATAAAGGGAGCATCAGGTAAAACAACAGCAAGCGCCTCATAATGCTATCTGTAGATTTTGTTTAAATTTACGCACAAGAAATTGGAAGAATTTGCAAGAGAACAATAAATATAAGTATGTGCGTTCTGCCTAATATAAGTATAATAAGATACTGGTCATTTCCTACACTATCCCGAATATTTGTGTAAGCCGCACCACTTCATCCCTTGCCAGAAGTTTACAAAAACAGAACATTTCCCATTCTTAAAACAAGGGTAAAAGGTATGTTGTGTGGCATTATACTTGTTCTCCATTTCGTAATTTATGCGACAATTGTCGGCTGTACTACACCGAAAATATATTTCTTGATACAAAAACTGAAATACCAAGCTGTACACGTTTCATTTAAGACAATGCAGGTCGATTCCATAGGCCAAACCAAACTGAGAAAAGTGTATCTCCAGCTAGATAATCAATCAGAAGCAGCTACAAAAAAGTTGGAGGAGGACGGGAACATATTAAAATTCTTAAGAAATATGACTCATCTACACATATTTGAATAATCGGTTGTCTTGCAAGATTTGTAAGGTGATGTATCAAATTTCTTAAACATTAATAGCTTTGAATTATCTTTTATTCTAACTGCAATTTTTTAGGTAAGAAGAACACCATTGATAAATTTAGCCCAATTTTTTTTCTAGGGCTAGTTTAAATATCCATTTTATATATACTTATCCTAATTCTTAAAACATATTTTCGCAAACTTTCTAGAACCACTGAATGCATTAATTTTAAAATTCATCATTTTGTTGGTTATAGAAGTGTATCCCTCAGACATCACAATTTTAGTAATAAATAACTTATTACCATAGCAATGCACAAAGCTTCAAAATATGTACAGGCACGTATATTTGTTTTTAGTATTTAAATTTGATTTACGAAGTCACTTTCTACATGAATACTTGATCATAAATTGGTAAAGAAGACAACTTCAAAACTTATCCCTTTAAGAACTCATGTGAGAACTGTAGATTAATCTATCGTGTTTTATGAGTCAGTATTTTTAATTGTATTATATTACTTAAGTACAGATTGTCATTTTATCTGCAAGCATTTAGCAGGCAACACATCTCAATTTATTATCTGTATCCCAATTCAAACTATGTATAAATGCAGTAAATGTAATTAACGAGGTAATTAACCAGTTTTTTTATAAGACTGTGACAGCCATTTTAATATACTTTTACTAATAATACGTCCTATTAAAGAATCGCATTTGGCATGCTATTCGGAATTCACATCTCTTTAATTATTTGGTTCGCTCAGAACACGGTCCGATACGCCTACCTGCGCTTGGTTCGCCGGAAGCACGCAAAATGTATGGTTCGCTCGAAGCACGCAAAATGTCTGGTTCGCTCTGACACGTTCGCTAAGCGTACGTAGTCAAAAACCTCACCCATATTTTTGAATTCCGCCTTAATATCGATGAGCATAGCCGAATCTTCAATTTTTATTCTCTCAGGCCCAATTAGGAGAGAATATCTCCAATAGGCAAAGCCGCACTACGCCGCGATACGATTGACTCATTTGCCGGCGTAAATTATAAAATAACGTTTTCTAGCTGAAAAACGTCATCTTATTAAAAACTGATTTAGCGAACTTCCATATAAATTGATAACTACTATGCTTATCCCAGATATCACCTACCTATCTCTAACGACGGTGCGTTATAAAATATGTGATATGAAAGCACCCTTATTTACCGGTGATAGTCCATCCAATTTGCAAAAAATTTTGCGTGGTAAACATGCTATAAAGCGAACTAAACTTGACCAACCAGCTTTATTTATATAAAAAATGCTGGAAAAATAGAAAATAAACTGGACGAGTACAAAATAAGTAAAACAAGAGGTAAATTCACTAAAATAAAATAGGAGACAGATCGTATTTGAACAGTATTGACTGCGAAGTGTATGAAGATGAAATACAGATGAAATCTGTATATTCCATGTTCTAAACGTAACTACTTTCCTAGAAGATGCCGAAACACACTAAAGGAATTATTTACATAGCATTTTTGAAATAAACCCCAGCGTTCGCCAGCATTTTGCTGGCATTTACAGACTGATGACAAAAACTGCAAAAAATAACCTGGTCCGGGCTGGTGTTATTTAGGCCGGCAACATTAAGTTATTTGTACGGCCTTATTTACATAGCATTTTTGAAATAAACCCCAGTATTCGCTAGCATTTCGCTAGCATTCACAGACTGATGACAAAAACTGCAAAAATAACCAGGTCCAGGCTGGCGTTAAGTTGACCCGGCAACTTTAAGTTATTTATCAGTACATAGCATTTTTAAAATAAACCCCAGCATTTGCTAGCATTTCTTGAGCATTCTATACACAGCAAAAAATTTTTGTAAATATATATGTCTGGGCTGTCGTTAAGTTGGCCCGGAAAATTAAATTAATTTTTTAACTTTATTTACCTAGCATTTTTCTTAAAAATGACAGCATTAGGTAGCATTTGCCTAGCATTTTTTTACTTATGTAAAAATATTTTGAAAAATGACAAACTGCGGCACCCGTGCTTTCATTCGTTTACTTGCTGTATTTATGTGGTCCCTTACGTCTTCATAAAGGTCCCACAAACGTCTCGTAAGTTCTTCACATATTCCGGCAGGTCTTCTTCACTTACACTAGGAGGTCTTCTTAGAACCAAGTCCACTGGAAGTCGCAAGTCTCGTCCCATCATCAACATGGATGGAATCTGCTGAGTACTCTTGTGCAATGCAGTTCTGTAGGACAGCAAAGCCAACTGAACCTTCTTATCCCAGTTACGTTGATTTTCGTGAACGAACTTTACTAAGTAATCCAGTATGGCTATGTTGTAGCGCTCCACCATTACATCTGACTCTGGGTTGTTCTAGTCTTTTGCACCTCAGACTCAAAGTTTCGTCCTTGGTCTGAATGCAGCTCCATAGGTACTTCAAATCTCGAAATAACTTGGCTTACCAAAGCTTCTGCCACTGTATTCGCTTCTTGGTTCGGCAATGAAAACACTTCTGGCCATTTCGTGAAGTAATCAATGAGCACCACCAGATATTTGTTTCCATTCTCAGTTACTGGAAGAGGACTCAAAACATCTATCGCTAATCTTTCAAAAGGCGAACCGACGTTATAAACTTGTAAGTTTGACTTTGTCCTTTGTTTCTTGAATTGCACAAGTCCTGCAATAGGTCTCAACGTCTTCATGACTACCAAACCGATAGACTCGCTCTCTGATTTTGTCAAGTGTCTTCTTAATTCCAAAATGTCCTTCCGTGTTATTGCTGACGCAAAATGTCGTTCTTGTACTTAGCTGGCACCACAAGTTTTTCTTTAATTTCTCTTCCGTCGGTGCTTTTCCACAACAGATAAAGTATTTCATCTCGCAGCTTAAAGGAATTTCACTGACCGAAATCGTGTTAAGATGAGCCACATCTCTCCAGTTAGGTTTCTCTTCATTACTCTCATAACTTCTCGATTATTAGCTTTAAATATGAATCCTCCTTTTGAGCTAATTCAAACACCTCCCTGGACAACAAATTGTCTTCATATGCAACCTGTCTAACTGTCACCAAATCGACGGTCACCTCTTTCGACTCTGATAGCACAATGACTAAAAGTTTCTTCACTACGGACAGGCACAATGACTTCACACGAGAGAGGAAGTTTTATGTCTTGAGGGAGCACTATTCTTCCACACTGGCATGACTCTCGTTTCGACAAGACAATGGCCTCATTCTCCATCCTCAGAACTCCTTCTGTAGACCAGTTAAGCCACCGTTTTAAAAAAGAGTTTAAACCCAGGATACAGTCTTCGGTGATGATTGCACTATAAACTCGGTCGTTTTCAATAACATTCGAAATTATAATCCTTAGTTAAAGTAATCCCATCACTGGAAGCCCCTCTTGCACTGCCAATGTCATCGCAGCACTCGTGGATGAACAATAGTCACATTCGTATCTACAAACAAGCATTGTGCACCGAACATCTTCCACATATCCGTCAACAGACAAAGAATTCGTCGACATTACAGCCTTTGTTGATGATGCAGCGGCTTTCTTCTCGCCTAGCCAGCGTCTGCCCCTTAAAGCGGATTAGTTGGAGTTTTACGTGCGGGGCTAGTATTTGTGCTTCTGGTGACCAATCTTTTAAAAGGGTGGAACTTTTTGCACTCTATCTGAATGTGACCCTCCTTGCCACATTTCCAGTAGGTTACCTTCCTTCTAGTCGTAACAACTCCTTCGTTTCTTCCACCACTAACTTTTGCGACGGTACCAACGTTTTCGTCTTCCTCGGAGACACTTCTTGTTTGTTTGGGTCTTCGTGGAGTTCTATTGATTGTTTCTGGTTGCAGAACTGTATTCATTTGTACCTAGATTTGCTGATCAGCAATCCCTTGTCTAAAACAACGTGTCACCAAAACCTGGAGCATTTTCATGTCGGAAATCGTAGCGTTTGCTATCTTTTCTATCTCCGTCGCAAATGTAGTCAAGTCTTATTTGACAGCTGGTATCTATTCTCCAGCTGTGAGAACCTTAGGTTCATTAAATGATCCTCACCGAATCTCAGATTAAGAGCCGCCACCAGGTTCTTACAGGTTACACGTTCTTCTGCAAGTAAATTCTGCAACACAGTCAGGTCTTTTCCGTAMAAGGACTCGGTTGACCTGACCTGACCTGACCTGACCTGACCTGCATGTTGCGAATTTATTTGTCTAGTGCTGCAACTTTTTCGCCCATTTCCGACATTAATTCGTCCTTCAAACCTCCTCTTAACTCTTCCATATTCTCTTTGAACTTCTCTCGAACACTATCAATCTTCTAGTCGACTGTCTGACTTAAAAGTTATCACAACGTCTTCTAATTTCACTAGCACTTCTTGTCTCACATGCCTTTCTTCCTCAATTTTTTCTAATATTTCCTGCCTAGCGTTCTTTTCCTCTTGAAATCTCTGTTCAAACTTTTTTCCAATACTGCTTATCTTGCATTCTTTTCATCTTCGTACACTTCTTCGAACTGTTCCAACACCTTCAATTTCTGTTGCAACGTCTCTTTTTGCGCGTCGATCTTGGCTCTAATCTCTTCTTTTTGTTCTTCAATTTTCTTACCCTAATCGTTCATCTTGCTGTTCCGTTCCATTAAACTCACGATCATCTTCGTTAGCATCTCTTTTAACTCATACATCTTCGCGTCTGTGCCTCGCGTCGTAACTGACATAACACAACTCACAACTTCGGGTAAACGTCTCTCTCTGACGTTGGGCCGATCCCGCTTCTGACACCAAATTGTCACGAATTTCCGTAATGTCACCATTTTATTCAGGAAAATACGGTACACAGCTTCTACTTCATTTTACTGCCTCCGTGATTACGTAGTAAAGTAATCGTACAGTTCATTTTCGCGACAATATAATTATCTTGCCTGATCTTGTCTTATAATTTCTGGCCCTGTCACGTTTACAAGTTCGTCTCTCTCCTATATTTTTTCTTTATTTACATGTACAGTATCATATTTTTCCTCAGTTACTTTATTGTTTAAGTTTTGTCGTGGTATTTATTGGTTTAACATTTTATTTAGAAGTCATAGTCAGTTATAAATCGATTATCAATTTCCCGAATAAACTGTCGATAGCGTACATATATTTTACAATTGCTATTTAGTTGAACAAAATATGATCTTGGTCTATTACTGCCAATTTTTTGTTAAAGTGATCACCAATCACTAGATAAAGTTTTTTGAATGTTTATTGTAATCCTTTCTTTGTTTTCATTTTGTTCTAAATTTACTGTTTTTAACTTGAAATTCTGGCTTTAATGGTGATTGATTTACAGGTACTAAACCTTTTATTCTTCTACCAAATAATAAAAATTCTACTGGTGACGAAGCACTTTTATCTTTTGAGCTGTCCACTGAGAGAACTATGGATTTTTGTTAAATAATAAAAATACTGCAACGCGTTTTTTGTCAGTAACATTTTTTAAACTCTGAATCCCTTTTGATTAACGGTCTCAGGTTGCGCAACTTTTGTGATAAATTTAAAATAAATTTTGAAAAGTACCTATATCGCCATTCCTAAAAATTTTCACAATTATTCGGTGTTGGTATTTTATTAATTGCTTCAACCTTGTTGTTATCTGGCTTTATTATATATATATATATATATATATATATATATATATATATATATATATATATATATATATAACATCAAGGGTAATAAACAGAGCTGTGCACTTACTATCCATGTTATAGATAATACTCCATCACATAAAATAGATTTTGATAATATTAAAATTTTTGATAAAGAAAAAATTTATGTAAAAGATCTTTTCTGGAAATGGTATATATTTATAGAAAAACAGAATAATATTAATAAAAAAACAGATATTCAAAATTTAAGTATAATTTATTAATATTTACTATCATATAATCCACATAAAGATCCTGTGGTTGAATAAATTAATCGTATGTAAAAAATATCAGTTTGTTTAGAAAAATTTTGCATTTTCAACTTTCAATTTTGACGTCAAATAATAATTTAATGTTCTAGTTCGTATATAATAATTCAAAATATGTAAGCATTTTTAATAGTTTTGTCGTCGAGTCGATAACACTTGTAGTTCCCTGAAGAAGACTTGAGTAAATCAGTTGAAAGCTTGGAAGTATAGAGTTATAATCTAGGTCGAAATATCCTAATAAACTTAAATGAAATACATAATACGACCATTATTATCAATTATATATATATATATATTTTTATTAAGGATATTTCGACCTAGATTAAAACTCTATACTTCCAAGCTTTCAAGTGATTTACTCAAGTCTTCTTCAGGGAAATATTTTGAATTATTATATACGAACTAGAACATTAATTTATTATTTGACATCAAAATTGAAAGTTGCTTTGTCTCTTTTCTCGCATAGGGTGTGAAAAGCTCCGTGCAGAGTCTGTTCCACGACGAAATAAAACAATTCAAAAAGCATTTAGACAGCAAGCTAAAAGAACACAGACAAGAGAAGAACAACAAAAAACGGTAGTTTTCCCTTATGTAAAACGAGTTTCAAGGAAAATAGAAACTGTTTTGAAGAGACATAACATTAGAACGGCACATAAGGCAGGCAACAAAATTGGCTCCTTTTTGAAAATCCCAAAAGACAAAATTGCGCTTGAAAACCAAGGAGTCTATCAAATCCCTTGTTTATACTGCCAGAAACAATATGTAGGCCAGACAAATAGAAAAATATCAGCAAGAATACAAGAACACAAAAACCTAGTCAAACAGAAGCAGACCACCTCAGCACTGTTCCAGCATACACTGACGACGGGTCACAAGATAAACTTTGAAGAAGCAAGACAGATAGCTAGTGTGGACAATTTCCTATTCAGAATAACAAGAGAGGCAATAGAAATTGAGAAAAGACAAGAAAACCTAAATAGGAGAGATGACAGCCTGCGCTTGCCAACGGCTTGGAAACCAGTATTAGAAGAGTACAAGTTGACTGTGGGATCGAGTGTATCTTCAAACAATGCTGTAGCCCCTTCTCCAGGATCTTCACGTCATACAGACATCACATCAGGTCAGGATCAAAATGCGTCGGCATACACTGCGCCAGTCACCCGCAGTCGAGCAAGGACAGCTGCAACACAAAAAATCAACACGCAATAGATTTTGACTTTGTCAAAAAGATTTCAAAAACTTTACAATTTACCACTAGAAGATGATGAATGATATTTCATCGAAACGTCGTGGAACAGACTCTGCACGGAGCTTTTCACACCCTATGCGAGAAAACCTTGAAAGGTATGTTAATAATAACACATGCTATACTCGCAGAAATCTTAAAGATAACATATATATAATAGCGGTCGTACAATTGTTTATCTACAAAAGCTTCAATACTGGGGATTTCGACCTAATATTATATTAAAACACGTGTACTCTTTGTCCTTTTGGCCAAGCTTTCGGCTGAATTTCAGCCTTCGTCAGGGCTCTTCTATAAGTTTATTAACAAACCAATTATTTAGTACAAAATTTGTTTACTTACTTACAAAACTTTGAGATTATTTTAAGACAGCTGTTAACCCTTGAATCGTCCATTATTTCTCATCAATCAATTCTTCAATTTTAAAATGCTTTTATAATTGACAAGGATAACATGAAATTCATTAAAGTCATTTTGTCATCTTTCAGCCTTGGTACAGCCTGCTATTTTAATACATATTTTTTTTGAATTTCGTACATTTCCAAAAAGAGTCGTTTATTGTTATTTTGTTCTTTATTTAAAATTTTTACATTTTCCCAGTAATGTTATGACCTTCTGTTACTGCATGTTTAGTTAGCATACATCTATCTATCTTTTTGTTTTTATGTCACTTTTGTGCAATGTTATCTTATTCCCTAGCCATTGGGACGTTTGTCCTACGTATTCCTTTCCACAGTATTACAAATTTATTACCACGATTCTGCCATAACTCCAAACTGTGGGATCCAACTCGTATGCGTGCGCCGTCTAGCTGCAGTGGAGACGGGGTGGGTCAACAAGGTGTTGATAAGGGGCGCCAAATAGTTTTGTAGCACACACACACAAATTTTGTTGGAGGAACCCCAAAACTAATAAACACAATTACCTCCAAAACGTAGCCTGGTCTTTCATTCACTGCCCAACAATAAAAAAAATCGTACAAACAGAATAACAATATATTAAGACTATTAATGCAACAAACGAGAATGTGAACAGAAACTTAATACTAGGTTGTTTACGTAAACTCCCTTCACAAAATTCTTGAATACAATAACTAACTAAATTTCGATGTCACCGTGACGCGACTAATGTCAAGTGAGGGGTACTCACTGGGACCTTCCCAAAAATTACTTTCAATTAGCAGACACGAGGACCTCCCCTTTCTCCGCCAGCTATCGGCGGCTCCTGGATGGATCGGCGACACTCTGCCACGGCCTCTACACAAGCGTCAAACAGCCTCCACGAAAACACCAAAGCAATTTCAAAATCCAATACCAAAAGAAACCCTATAATGTTACATTTAGCTCGATACTACTTATCATTTTTCCCTTACCTCAGACAAGAGGGTTTCTTGCTAACCAAAATAAATTCCAAATGATAGATAAATTGATCCCTTACGGTAGCAGTTGATCCCAAACAATACTACTGCCTACTAACAATCCCAGAATACGATCAACCACCCGTGAGTATAAGCTGCGGAATCCGCCTCTGCGTTCTTCAATAATTGGAAGAAATTCAGCTTCCCTCAAAAATTCTATCGTTCAATTATGACATTATTCAAAACAAATTTTATTTTCTATCTAGGACACCAAAACATAGATGACACAATGGATATAGGGAAACTTGATTATACGCAATTTAGACTACAATACTTATACAAATAAAAATGACCGTAATAAATCCTTCTCCCTCTCCCTTTAGAAATTTCGAAGAAATTTCGCACAAATAACTAACAAGAAAAATCACTGAAACGTGCATACTACTATCCTAGCCTAGTTATAATATAATATCCTATCAAAACGAAATTTAATTTACTATGTCATAGCTATGAGGTTTGAGGTCTTTTACATGCCATAAACGTTTACCTCTGTTGTCGTCGTCTTCCAACTGGTATGTATTATGACCAATCTTTTGTTTTACTTTAAATGGACCTACATATTTAGGGGCTAATTTACTAGCGAATGCGGCTCCACTATTTGAAAGAACATAATTTTTCCTCCACACTTTATCGCCAGGTTGAAATTCTACATGTCGGCGTCTAAGATTAAAGATACGCTGACTACGTTCGTAAGCAGTTTGTAGTTTATTTTGAACGAGAGTAAAAGTTTCATCCAAATCAGGCATTTGCCTTGTGCCAATTTCGACATTATCTTTTGAACTGATTTTACCGAACAATGTACCACAAGGTACAAATTTTCGTCCAAAGTTCAATTCAAACGGTGTGAAACCAGTTACCTCATGACGAGCAGTGCGTATAGCACATGCAAACTTCTTTAAATTTAGATCCCAACTTTTATGATTGTCTTTAACATAACTACGTATCATAGTTTTCAGTATACGATTTACACGCTCTGCCGGGTTTGCTTGCGGATGATAAACGGGATTAAATATTATTTTCGTACCGTACTTTCTGTACATTTCTATGAATTCTTTGCCACGAAACTGGACACCATTGTCGGCCAAAATAAACTGCGGTGCCCCAAAGAACAAAAATACATCTTCCTCGATAATCCGAGCCACGGCTTTGGATGTGGCTTTACGTAGAGGGAAAAATAATGGAAACTTACTAGAAGTATCGCATACTACTAAAACAAAATTATATCCACTAGAAGATCGTGGTAATGGTCCTACTAGATCTGTGGACACCATTTGCCAAGGACTAGTAACTTTAGGATGAAATGCCAACAACCCCGCTGGAGCTTTTTGTTCAGGTTTTTGTTCTAAGCAAACCATACACGCACGAACATATCGGGCTACATCATGGCGCATTTTTGACCAGTAATAGTATTCCTTAATACGAAAGTAAGTTTTGTAGATTCCCAGGTGACCACTTTTGGGATCGTCATGACAATCCTGTAATACTTTCTTTCGCAAATCTTTTGGGATAACGATTTTCCATCTTAACGGACCAGTAGGCTCGTCTTTGTTGTCAGCATATTTATATAATTGGTTTCCGTCACATCTCCATTGAGGATAACGCAAGGGATCTGCCGTAACTCGTTGTAGCATGTTCTTATACCATTTATCATTTGACTCTTCAGCCACTTTGATCACGTCCATTTTGGATTTAGCTTCACCATCTATGCCATTTAGAGTTGTAATTGTGCTATTGGCGAGGTCTTCTTTCTCGGTGTAAGGAATGAAACGACTTAAGGCATCTGGAACGATATGACTCTTACCTTTCCGATGAATTATATTGAAGTCAAAAGCCTGAAGTCTTAGAGCCCATCGACAAAGTTTTCCAGTGGGCTCCTTTAAATTCTGAAGCCATAATAACKAGTAATGATCACTAACTACAGTAAACTTATGACCTTCTAAGTAACCTCGAAATTTTTCAATTGCCCATATAACAGCTAAACACTCCCGTTGGGTTGTGCAATAATTCCTTTCTGCGCGATCAAGAGATCTACTAATAAAACTAATCACATGCTCACCATCGTCATGTTCCTGTGTCAAGACTGCTCCTATACCATATGCACTAGCGTCGGTTTGTACAACGAATGGAAGGTCGAAATTTGGACGCTTTAGTATTGGAGCTGATATTAGACGTTCCTTGATACAAGTGAACGCTGTTTCACATGCTTCTGTCCATTGCCACTTACTCTTGCGTAATAGTACTGACAGAGGTGCCGTAATTGTTGCAAAATGAGGAATAAATCTTCTATACCATGACGCCATTCCAAGAAAACGCCTAACGTCCGATACATTAGTCGGCGTGGGTATGTTAACTATAGCAGAAACTTTTTCAGGATCTACACGAAGACCAGTGTTATCAATAACAAATCCCAAATAACGTAAAGATGGTAAGCAGAACTTGCATTTTTCCTTATTAAGTACTAAGTTTGCCGCGTTTAGTCTAACGAATACCTTTTGGAGTATCTCTATATGTTGTTCAAATGTCGGCGTAGCAATAATTAAATCATCAAGGTACTGAAACACAAAAGGCTCTAAGTCATGACCTATGGTACGATCTATTAATCTTTGAAACGTCGCAGGAGCATTGGTCATTCCAAACGGCATCCTGCAGAACTGGAAATGTCCACCACCAGAAATAGAAAACGCAGTATACTCGCGACTATCGTGGTTTACCGGTACCTGCCAATAAGCGGACTTAATATCTAAAGCACTCTTAACTTATCTAAGATCGAAGAAATTAAAGGTAGTGGGTAAGCATCTTTCTTCGTTATTTTGTTGAGTTTGCGATAATCTACACAAAATCTGTACGTCGAATCCTTCTTCCTAATCATTACCACAGGAAAAGACCATGGGCTTTTAGATGGTTCGATAATTCCCTGCTTTATCATTTTGTCTAACTCT
This sequence comes from Rhyzopertha dominica, assembly GCA_025024175.1. NCBI lineage: Eukaryota > Metazoa > Arthropoda > Insecta > Coleoptera > Bostrichidae > Rhyzopertha > Rhyzopertha dominica. The sequence continues at coordinate 836 of QCXZ01000038.1, read as the reverse complement.
TCATCGATGAACGATTGCACTTTTGGTGATACGGGATAGTTACGTAATTTKATAGGTTCGTAACATTCTAATTCTATCTTATGTTCTAATGCGGTCGTGCACCCTAAAAGTACTTCCTATTCGTTCGAAATATTTGTCGACTGTGGACTGTAGAATAGTTCTCTGGCTGTGAGTTATCAGCAGATCCGAAATAACTTCGTTTGAAACTACAGCTAATTCTTCATTCGCAAAATACCAACTATTACTACGAATATCTGGTATGATTCCCATTTTTGACCAGAAATCAATGCCTAGTATTAATTCATGAGGTAATTCAGGTACCACAGATGCCTTCACTAAACAAACTCTATTTTCTACACTAACCGCAAACGTAACCGTACCTATACATTTGCAAGTACTGCCGTTTGCCATTATACAATTACTAACATTACTCTCGTCTAATCTAAATCCTAAACGTGAAACTAAATTAAAACCAGGTTTACCAATGAATGTAAGAGATGCTCCGGAATCTAATAATGCTAAAACTTCATGATCTAAAATTGCAACTTTTAAATATGGGCGCTTATCCCTACCAACACTATGTAAAATGTAATCTAAAATAATTTTATTCTTATCTACAACTTTGTTATCCAACTGTTGTTTGTTATTAAAGTATCGAGTCGAATTGGTAAACGTACGAGTGCTAGTCCGACTCCTTACTGCCTCGCTCTCCCGTTTCCCTGGAAAGTTCGGGAGCTCATTGGTCTCTGAGATGAAGAACAATCGGGACAAGTTCTTACAGTGAACCCAGGCTTTTTGCAGATATAACAATATGCACGCCCTTTTTTTACACAACC
>QCXZ01000037.1:0-25641 GCA_025024175.1 Rhyzopertha dominica | reverse complement strand
TCATATTTGTGCATGTGAACCCTTATTAACGGTTGTTTGATTTACATAGACGAACTAAAGGAGAATAAATACTTGAAAAGAAGCGGTACGATGAAACGTACTTCACTTAACAGCAATGTATCCAATCAAAAATTCGCAATAGTGATAGTGTAATATTTCAAAATAACACCAATATACCTACATAATTTTTCTGAGGGCCTCACAATCGCTGTGTATAATAAAAAGCCATTTATTCCCTGCCTGTAATGGTGTCATTTGGTTATCTGAAACCTTATATACATAGCTGCTTAAAAGCATTTTTCTGGTTTTTATTCAGTAGTGCACCAACTTTTCAAATTATTGAGATGTAAATGATAGTACTCTGACGATGTTTTGTGATTATATACAAGACGAGTAGACTCATGATTAAAATAWAATAAAACTAACACTTGTACAATTTTTTTTGTCCATTTGGATAGTGCTAAAATATAAAATAATCTTAAAATAAACGTCGAATAACTGATTAGCAAGTTTTCTGTTCTTGCGAGGAGCCTTCATACGTATGTGCAGTCTACACTCTTCATAGATAATTACTGTTTATCGGGCCACATTAAGTGGTTCCTTGCGGTTTGCATGCATGTTTTGACGTACAAACCGCAGGAACATAAACGTCCAGGCAATGGCGGGCATGTTCATAACATAACCATCATTTCAGGACGGCGTATTTATCGGTGTTGGCGATGCAGCCTGTTGCGGCTGCGAGTATGCAACGTTTACACGCCAGTAAAGTTTATTGCTATCGCCTGAATACGTGCTCGAATATGCTTCAAAATTATGCACTAGGAAAGATAAGGTTTTCTACCTAAGGCCTTTTATCTTTCTGGTCTGTAAACGTGTTGCAGAGATTCATACAAAACCACTTTTGAGGTATTTACTAAGTCCATTGATCTCGGCTCCTGATGGCTACCAATCATAATCGTTAAAAAGGTAATGTTTTCAAAAAAGTGTTTTTTCACACATCTACACGTGATGTGGTAGGGTGTACACACAATCATGTAGCTTTTCTTTATATTATGGTTATGGGTCCTTTCGCGCTAATAGAAAGTAATAAAATGCAAGCCATTGGTATGTGGAGATGATGTTGCGGTATTTTATTGTAGTATTTTGATGGCGAATCCTGTGGGAATAGCGTCGCATTTAAATGAGATAAAAGGCACGGTGAAGACTGTAACAAATAACAATGGTAGTTTTCTTAACCAAAGGTGAAGCAATCAGGTCGGACTTTGCAAGTAGAAGCCAAGGTAATATCAGCGAAATCTAATTGTCATTCTATATTAAATAACTGAAAATTGGCTATCTTTCAGGACAAGCAATCAACGATTTATACTTAAACTTATTAGTAAACTATACTGCTGCACTTACGTCCATAATAAATGAAGCACTAAATAATACGCCAAAATCCTATAGGCGTCACAATTGTCGAAGGCTGGTGGGAAATACAATAATAAGTGGATACGAAACTTCCAGGATTTTTTAATAGTAGATACAGCGATAACTTTAGACCGATGAGCAAAGCGAACAAGTGAATTTGCGACTCGGATGTGGAAATAACTTCCTTCCATTTCGTGCCACCGAGTTGTGTTCAACAGGATAGTAACTCACGGAACAAGCTGTGAATTTGATGAACTAGCTTATAAACAATTTCATACATACAGTAACAATTAACAAAAACGCTAATATTCAGCGTTTCTGCGTCGTCTTGTAAAGGTCTAGTAACATTTAAACCCAGAAAACACAAAACTCGTGTTGGTTACAGTTTTTTCGGTTGAGTAAATCACAGGATCAAGTATTGCCAATTGTAGAATTTAACAGTATTTTTAAGCATTATGGAGAAAGGCAGAGTGGGGATAACTACAATGAGATATACACACAATTTCTACAAACTCTAATTTTCGCACAATATCACTGTCTTTTAGAACTTCCTATCTGATATCTATAAGCTTGTCTATTCATATAAGCACAAAGCTCAGTAACCAGTTCTATGTTCTTTTTATTATATTTTTTAACATTCTATATCCTTCAAATACGTTTTGCCTTTACTTATGTAAACTAATTTAGCCATATCTCGGCTAAGTGGGAGAGTAGCTGCCGACTGAACTTGCGACTTTGGCAGCTTATATCTATCGCCACGGATGGTAGGTCTAATTGTGCAACGATGCATCCAGAACTATGCTTGAGGCACATGCCCTGACTCAAGAGAATAACTAGTGACTAAGTTTTTCAACTAATGGTCGACATATCTGATTAACCTAAGAGAAGAAAGTTGCTAGGTGCGTATAGCTTTGTGAAGACGTTTGCTGTACACTGGAAGAGGCAGACCTAACAAATGGTCATTTTATTTGACAAACCCAAAAGCATGCAGGGAAAGGTAGGGGTGTATTGTTTTCCAAGGACTATCAACCACTGTACATACTTCGGTAGATCCAGATTCTAGATCCGCCTCGCCTGCCATAAGGGGATGGTGAGTTACATTGACTAAATATATCACCAAATTGTCGGCTTACTTGCTCTTGGGTCCGTCAGATAAAATGATCATTTGGTGATACATATGGTCACTACAACCAGCCATCGTCCTGAGCCAAGCGAATAATTTACAATGGTAGTTTCTACGGCGCAATACACACCTAGCTACCTTACCAACTTTGGTTTGTTAGATGGTTATACACATGATCACAGTAACTGGCCATCCTCTTGTTCCAAGCGGGTCTGCATCTCACCGTGCAGTTTTGACCCCTGCAAGACCTGTACACACCTAGCCAGCTTCCTGTGCTATTGGGTTCTTAAAACAAATCGGTTATTTGTTGATATACTGTAACTGTCACTGTATGTAGCATCCTTTTGAATCAGGCAGGTCGTCCTCTGCAACTATTCGCGATTCAAATTAAATTTCCCGCGTCCGATTACCTGATCGTTAGTGAGTGGTTAGCGAGTCGCAGCTCGCGTTGACGATACACTACACACCCAGATTTGATCGCTAGATTTCAAACGAAGTTGCAATGTATTTGAATAATATGAGCATTGTGCATGATTATTTGATTATTTGCTTTACCGGGGTTTAGAAGTTTTAAAAAAGGCAACGAAGTGTTTACTCACATTTAATAGAGCTTGCGCTTGCACTGACATTACGACTGCTTTCCAAGAGAAGCACGGATCGATAGATAGCGAAAACGCGATCATGGCGCAAACTCTAATAAGAGAGATATTAATTATTGTTTATTTGACATTTATTTATAACAAATCTCTAGGACAAGGGCAACTCGATCTTTTTGCACGGATGGGTAGTAAATAAATGTAATTAATCTGTGAAAACGCAATTGTGGCGCAAATTCTAATAAGCGAGATATAAATTATTGTTTATTAGACATTTATTTATAACAAATTTCCCGGTGGAGTATAAAAGGCGATTGCTTTGCACAGATCGGTAGCAAACAAATAATGTAATTAGCTCATGAAAACGCGGTTGTGACATGAACTGGATTAAGGGGATATAAATAATTGTTTATTTGTCATTGGCCTTTTTCCAGAAATTATTACTATAACTTGTTAACGGGTATGACTGCATTTGTTGATCTAATGTACGTCCTATTATTAAAAAATTTCCCATGCAAACGAAATCTATATTTTCCTGATTTCAGCGGTAGGGTCTAACCGGACTATATTTAATACTTCCATGATATTTTCGGGTATATTCGGAAATTTAGGCTGCTATCTTTTGCGTGCTGTTTTCACACCGGTTAGACTAGAGCTTTTATTGCGGTTTTACATAGTTGACTGCAAGCACTCCACTATTTTGTCGATGCAAAATGTACATATGTATGTTACACCGAATTATGCTTTTCTTGCAACAGTACTCATAATAATTGCTGTACCCCTAACCATATTTGCTACTATGTGTAATTAAAGAAGTAAAAATATTCTGGTGACAATTTTTGACTAGCAATGCACAGCTAATGACAAAAGCATCGAACAAATACTACATTGTTCCTATAAACTTGGCTGTAAGAATAATTATGAAATAAAGATGATTGTCTGTATTCGTAGCGGTTGAATTGAGTGCTGCAGTAGGATATGATTGGAAGTCTTGTGAGAATTTACAATTTTTATTAACTTAGTTACCTAGTTAGGGCTCGTGCTTTAACATTTAACGTGTATTAATTAATGGGTACTATTTCAAAACTTGCCCTCTTGCACTTACTTATATCTAAAGGTTGCAATCTTCTTCACTGCAGGTTGTGAGTCGTTGCTTCACAGTCCACTTTCATACGTCTATGAAGGTGTGTAAACTTAGACCACAAGCAAACACATTCTATAACTTATTTAGACATTAATTCCTCTGGCGTTTCAAAATCACGTTGTTATTCAAGCCATACTTTCTCATCTGATAGGGATCACTTTGTTTCCTCTGAAGGTACCGGCGCATCCGTGTCGGGCATATAAAAAGCAATTACCAACTTGTGGAGTAATGGACAACGTCAAAACGCAAATCCCGCTGACCGACATGTTGAGCCGGCTGATACCAGGATTAGACCCCAGAGCTGCCGGACTACACGTTTATCAATATTTGTTATCAGAGATTGCAACCGCAACCTTTGGAGGGCTAACTACGTCAAACTTTGCTCAGGCTCACCTTTGCCGAGAACACGTTATTGATCGATGAAGCAATATTGTTTTGGACTGGAATAGTAATGAGAAACTTGTAACACTACATTTAAGGACAAAGTATTTACGCCGTGGAAAGAAAATTTATTTTCATTGTCTCCTCCAAGTAAACATAAATTTAATTGGAAAGAAGTTTCTCTACAATCGCTTTTTTAAGGTGTTCTTGATGCAATCCAACCCTTGCGAGTTCGCGTACAAATTCATGATTTCAATAAAACGTATATTTAGTACCTTCGTAATAACGAACTAACATTCGTATTTTATTATTATGAAACTACATGTATATAAAATGACCCACACAACACCCATGTCCAGGGCGGGACTCTAACCCGCAGCCTCTCGATCCAGAGGCGGACATCCCATATACTGAAAACCACCGAGGCTAGCTAATGCAGGTTATGTTTTTAAATTAATTAAATGGATTCGAAAAAAATAGTTCTATTAACAAATGAAAGCAACGAAATCAATATGTCGTAATTAAAAGACCTTAAAATATAAAGGAATTGCAATGATTTTGTCTTTATTATATCCCAGTAATCAATTACTTCCACATCCAACGGATGGGAAGTACTGTATCGCGAAAAAAAATTTTCAAAATTTTTTATTTKCTTATTTCCTTTAAAATGGACGAAAACGCAAAAAACAACATTTGAGCAAAAACAAATTTCTTGTGTGTGAGTGTCTGTGGTTTTGTTTGTGGACACGATAACTTTCGAAAGACTATAAGTATATTAATATGAACTTGAAATTTGGCAAACGTATAAATCTCAACTACCCAAAGCGACCTATTGTTTGTGGGGTAAGTACGGTATCGGGAAGGGGGCAAAACTGGGGGGTAACTACCCTTTTTGCAAATTTTTATTTTTTTATATTTTTTTATTTTAGTATGTGATTAGTAGTATAACTGTGAGTATTATTCATTCTTATAAATTTTCGGTGGCAGCAAACTGTTTAGAAGATATTAGCAAAAAAAGCGTCACTTAAAGAAAACGGTTTTTCCTAAATATCTCCGAATATATTAAATATATTAACAAAATTAAAATACCATCAGATAGGAAGTAAAATTTCTCACAAAAAGTGTCTTAGAAAATTTATCCAAAATTTTGACATTTTCTAAATATTTCCAAAAATTTCCTTTCTGATCAGAAAGCACTCTTGTAATTGTTAAGTTAATTAATTATCGAGTTTTTTGAAAAAAACGATTTTAAAAATTTATATCTTTTTGCTAATATCACGAGGACTGTTTGTCTTAGAAAAAATGTGTAGAGAGAAAAAATGCTCAAAACCTGATTACTAATCTTATAGTATAATAAATAAAAACGTAAATGTCATTTTGACAATTGTTTGTGGAAGTATTGATTCAATTTGCAGCGGTTTTTTTTAATCAAATTACGTTTGTTACCAATCCGGACTAAAATGAGTTTCTCTCGTTCATGAGGCGAAAACACGGATAGGAGATTTAGCAATAACAAAATCAATTCAAGCTGCATTATATTGTCTGGCACTGACGCAGCGAATTAAAATTTTTGAAGCCTGTGCGGATGTCAAATGCCAATACGTCTGCCATTAAATTAATGGATTTTACATAACCCCAAACAATGTTTTGTTTAGGACAGGGAATTTGAATACTTAAACTGCTCGATGGTCGTTCCAGCATAGGGAAAATCTATAAAAAAATCCTGACAAATTTATTTTCAAAAGTTATTTAAGTGCTAATTCTGAGTAAAATTGAAATTCAGATTCTCTTTAGCTTCACTACGCAATCCCAAAATGCGGAAATAATAATAATTACTTTAATTTCTTTTACAACGATATTTGGCCTTTCAACATTCTAGAAAAAGGAGAGTGCAGAATTTACGCAATTACAGTATATTTGGTGTTTTACTTAACACTAGCAAACAAACTTACATAAAAGTTAAAATATTAATACTACTAAAAATATGAATAAAAAACCAAATTATAGAATAAATTAGTGAGAAAAACGTTTGTTTTTTTTATAAAATATTCAACAATAATATCACAAGATCTTGATAAAAACAGTCGACAATTTACATTGTCATTAATTTTTGGAGAGTGCGCGACTGTCAATTTAACGAGACGACTCTGGCATTAATAGGTAACTTGACAAGTGCGCGGATGCTTTAGCACGAGGGCTTTGGTCTAAAATTGTTAATGCCGATTTGGCAGAATCAAATTTTGGAGTACTGCACTCAAGAGAAATTGAGACAATGTAAATAGTCGCTAATTTTTGAAGATCGAATTGTATTTGTTAGTATTATTTTCCGAGTCAAATTTTAGAACAGAAGACCAAGAAAACGTAAGAAGACAAGCAGAAAAAGAAATAATGGATGTGGTAGAAAAAGCAGCTAATTAGAAGAGTCTTGGATCAGACAATACAAATTTATGGCTGATAAACTTAAAAGCAACACATGGACTACTTGCTAGGGCATACAACAAAATTATGATAAACCCGGAAAGTATTCACAAATTGTCAACAGAAGGAAAAACTTATTTATTGCCAAAAAAATTAACGAAAAAACTAAAAAAAGTAAAAAATTACGGGCCTATAACTTGCTAACCAACCATTAATAAGAACTTAATAACTATTATAGGCAGCAGGTTATATAAATATTTAGAAAAAAAATTCAGTATTTCCGATTGGGAATAAAAGGGATAGTACCTATAATCGATTCTGATATTCGATTTGTAATAGTCGCTGATATCAGTGCCTGAATGGTTATTTTCAATTGTAATTACGAATGTGATTTGCCAAAATTTAAATTTAACAGATGTAGGAAATAAATAAATAAATAAATAAATAAATAAAATAAATTAACACAACATTGATATCTGAGGATGTCTTCTACATATCGAAGTCCTAAATTTATAGGTATCCACAACATGCATGGATCTTGGAAACTGGGAGTAACTAGGAAACCTGAAGATTAGTAAAAATCGTAGTTCAATTAATAACAATACGCGTGAGAAGGCATAACCAGAGTGTTTCTTTCCGATTGGCACTTTGCCAAAATGCCCACTGCTGCTAATCCTTATTCGTATGATTAAAATGCATGTCTATGTTTATCTAATGATTAAGCGAATTAACACTATTATACAATAGGTACCAGCAGAGACAAATTTGGCGTCGATTAATATCTGCCTCGAACCGTGATATCACAATTACATTAAAATTTTCATCACAGGAATCCTAAGGGATGGATTTTTAAAACATAAACCAGATGTATAGTTTAATTTATGCAAAACTACTAGAAAAGGATGTATCGACGTAATAAACAAAATGGCTCGAAACATCACAGTCACTTAAAATCTATCTGGTTCAGTTGATGTCGAAAACGTGCTTTTCCGCAAATCAGAGAAAAAAAATTCAGGTGCTTTTCAAAATAGGCAATAAAACTGAGAGGCCGGTCAACAAATGATTCTATCGCAAGGAGGGAACAGGACAGACAGGATCGGAGAGGACAGAATAATAAAAATAGCCCAAAACAACACACCAGCGAGACAAAGAAGAGTGGGAAGACTAAGGATACGATAACGAGATTACCTGTGAGGAATCGTTTGTTATAAACAGGCTCAAGAAGACGTAGAGAAGAATAAGCTTGATCGGATGGTCTAAAAGGTGGAATGGCAAGAACGAAGATTAATTCAATTAACTAATACAGTGGAAGGCTAATTCGGTGTTATCCTTGTATTATGAATTGTTACGTGTTGCAAGTTTTTGTTAAATAAAGAATATGCCTCTGAAGTTCAGAAATGCCGTGTTAGAAACGGTATCCACAATTGTATCAAAAACAGCATTAGACCTGCATTAAAAGTAAGCGTTTGTGTGAAGCATCGATCTTGTACTTTAGAATTCTTCAAACTATAGAAAGAAGTAAGAAAACTTTAAGTGGTAAGCAAATATCATCTCGAGCTTAAAGTACATAGGTTCCACTGCATTGAATTAATGCATCGCACCTAATATAGTAAAGCTTATACTTGGGTAGACTTGCTGGTCTTGAAACGGATGCAACTTCTCCTGCTACTTCAAAGGGAGTCCAAGTTCGTGCATCCGTGCTCCATTCCATATGCTGTATAAAATAACGCACCGCTGGAGTCAGAAAGCGCGAGATAAACCTTGGTATGCATAGTAAATCATCGATTTAGACGTACTGTGGGGCGTTTCAACCACATACTAGCAATTACTTATCACATCACGGCTAGCACAAATTTAATGTATCGCGAAATGGAATTCGCTACACGAAAGAACCTCAACTGTTATCCGTAAGCCGGCCCTAAATTCCTAAATGCAACGCGAGACGGCCCGAGCACTCAACGCATGCATTGCAACTCAGGTGCCGCGTTTAGAGATCTCAAGGGAATGCCGTGTCATATTTTCATGGTTCGTGAACAAAATGGCTAAGTTATTTACATAGCACCTACACTTTTCATGTTGGCAGGAATTTAGTAAAATCACACTTCCATTCTATTTTAACCGTTTGCTCTGTAACATTTCTGGCAGGAGGGCTCTTTTATTTGTTTTAAAAAGTGGAAACTCATTCTCATCACTCATTAAGGGTATAAACATTTATTGCTTGGAGTTTTCTGGATCTATATTTCCGACAAAAGGAACGGTTTCCCTTTGAACAGATCTCGATTACTATAGAATAGATGCCCAACCTGTAGGTCACAATTTGGTGGTATTTTAACTATGCTTGGATCCCAAATATCCAGATGACTATCGGATGTAAATTTTTTCTTACGTTTGACTAGCTGCGCTGGAACCATTTAAAAATATTTGCTAATTTGCTCGCTTACATGTGAGTTCATGTGAACGGGCACATGACAGAAACTTTTAGCGATGCCTTCTCGAAGAATGCCAACAGTGCAATCTTCTACTGTAGGTTGGAGATGGTGGTACGTATTTTTCATTCTCGGACAATCATCTTTGTATTGGTGATACAAAGTACCGAGTATTAGGAAGGGTAATTTTGAAACAAAGGTTAAGCTATTTTTAGGAACATGATATACGTGAGAATATTCATACATTTCCGAATCTAAGATGGGAAAGTGTATTATAAATATAATTTGTTACCTTCTAAAGATACTTGAAGACTTACAATTTGGTAGTATGACAATAAATTTTGAACCAGAATTGTGTAATATATTTAATTTTGCAAGCATTATTGCGTCTTCCAAGTTGTCGATAAATGATACTAAATTTTGGCAGTTAAGCACAATGTTTTTTAATGTATCTTGCATTTTTATGTTGTTTTTTTTTTAATTAAATGCCCCGCATATTATTGTTTATTTGGATTCCTCCAATTTTAATAGAACTTCATGTAACAAACGTAGGGTCTAGATTCACGGTTGTGTGGTTGTTAAGTTAGGTGTCCTTGGTTAGCTAAGTGGCTCTGCTTTACCAATCCATTTTAAAGGAAATCGGTTGCTAACCTAGATCGTTACTATTTGTCCATTGTGGGCAGGAGTCCACTGGTCCTATTATATAGTATCAAACAGTGGTTAATTTGTCTTCCTGTCCTTTTTCTCAATCAGAAAACACCTTGCTGGCCAAAGTCCTCAATTTTACTGTAGTCCTCAGCAAAATTCCTTTCGAGCAAATGATAAGTTGTGTAGAATAATGCATTTAATCACTACCCAAGGATATGGCGGTCTTCATCCGTTTTGAAATAGCAAAGGTTCTTCAAAAACAGAAACTTCTCCCAAAGAATCTTTCCAAATAGGAGAAGATTGCTCTCAAAGATATCAAGTCCATTTCACGCTTCATAAAATCAGGTTTCTTCACCCACTCAGCAGTAGCAGCATGAAACCAGTCAGTATACAACGTGTCAGTTCTACCTAAAGTTTCCTTTTTTCCAACCCAAAAATTCCGAGAAGCCATAGAAATTTGTAAACATCCGAACAATCTAAATTGCGAAGGTGGTTATCATCTCTCCACTATTTGGTACCCAGTCACCCAACGGCTATCCCCACTTTCACAATCTCTCACCTTTGCCGCCCAAGCATGCCCACCCCCTTCCACCTCTTTCCTTCTTGGGATTTGTTTCAGATCGGACATGTTTCAAGCATTAGGCTTGTACCATATTCTACACTCTTTGTTCCTGTCCTGATTATGCCCTTTGCCAGTGCGGGCGAAACGTCGACCTTATTCCAAAATCGGACGCGGTCTAAACCAAAAATACTAAGACATCAATCTAGTTTCAAATAATTCCTACTCATACATTAACGGATCATCTATGTTGATTATGCTGTATTATTAGTTAGCGAGGGTTTTCATCGGAGTAGTAGTGATAGTTGTGGCAATTAATACATAAACTTTTTTATAACGTAGATTCTTTCCGTTGCATTCTTTGACCTGCCTTATAGACAACAGCTCCCATCTGCAAAAATGGTCCTAAAACTATTTTCCCTCGATTTTCCTTCTTTATCGGTAAATCGCTCAGCGATTTTTGCCGCACCCTCCCAGGATGAAAAATGTCAAGAAGTTATAATGATTATTTTCGGAAGTAAACTAAAGTTATACAATTTCCTACTGATACCTCAGATACTGAAATACTGCTGCTAACAAAAGCACATTCACTTCGCATAGTATATTAAGCCTGTCATAAAGCGGACTAAAGGAATAAAACTTATGAGAATATAATTTTTACATAATTTTTAAGACACATACTTCCTTATATCATATGAAAAAAAAATTATTCGTACATTCAACTACAATGAAAGTAAACCAGGGTACTACCTAAAAAAACTGATGCGACTGCGACTAAATGGCTAGTTTTTCGTACCTTATTTCAGTACTACCAGCTATGTCTGTACAAAAGTTTATATTTACAAGTTATAGCAATTTCATTAGTAATATGTTTGCAAAAATCGCATGCCTTTAGCTATAACAGTGTTACTTATTTTTAAAATTGTAAAAATTTAATAAAAATAATACAGTTTTCTATTTCGAATAATTTAAGAATGTATTTAACCACATCCTTATATGTAAGGGGGGTTAGATACCCAAGGATACACTATTGCACAAATATAACATTTATATAGACAATACTTCTTTAAGTTTCTGAAAAAATAGCTTAGGTACTTCATATGTTCTTAAAGAAAGAAACTAATACCTAACGGTTAGATTGTTTAATACGCCACATGTCACTTAAATCGTAATGCTAACATTATCATTAAGATTCAAAGAAACCAAAAATTTAGAACACGATAAATAATAACACTACTTAAAATAAGTATTGTATATATAATACTTCTACTACACAACAGGCAATGAGCGGTTATTACAATATATGACGATTACAATCCATATTATTGGTGATACAAGCACATTATAAACGTAATCGCGGAAGCGGGCCCTATAATATTTCATTCCATAAGATTTATCTTTACCATCGTTGGCTTTCTATATCGTCCCGAGGATGGCACAAAATGAGTTATGAATATCCATTCGGAAGTGAGTTAAAGGTGTATGTAAATTGGGGCTTACACGCAGATTCCGGTAACCTGAAGCCACAAATCGCGTTCATTCGACGCAACGACTCGTGAAATCGTCCGATTAACTCCCTTAACGTCAGGGTGGACATACGTAAGCCAATTGTGCCACCGTAAAGGGATACAGAGCAAAACGGAATGGTGCTAGTTTCGATTGCTGCGGGCGTCTTGGAAACTGTTAGGTACCTAAACGAGACATCATACAATGTCTGAAACGTTTACTAAAGCACATACATAAAACAAAGTGCAAGTTTTAACCATCGGGCAGGAGGTTGATTTTCGTAAAGGATAGTTTACAGTTAAAAAGCTATTGCGAAAACGATTTTGTATTACATTGATAGATAAAAATGTGTAAATTTAACTTCGATTTCTTGGATTAGTATCCCCATATCAGATGTAATACAGAATGAAAAAAGAAAAACCGGGTGTTGTTCTTGAATAATGTATTGCAAACCAGAATTTAAAAATAATCTTCCAGAAAGTAAAAATCCTTGCAGGCTGTATACTTGATACACCCTTAAGATTGACGCGGGTATGTCTATCTTAAGTACGCGGTAGAGGCGGTAGAACTGTGAGAAAAACTGAATATGACAAAAATTAGTCATTCAAAGTAATTTTACTTCACTGGGCTCTGGTGGAGTTTTCCAATGGGCATAAAGGCTTATTGGGCAATCGTCATTGTAGGTCTCTGCACTCAGCGGTTGTACCATCCTACGTGGTAGTTCGTGAAGCCATCGCTAGGTGACTCATTGCCGATTTTTCAGAAAATGACCGCCCAAGCCCGTCGTGAGATATATCCATGTTTATGTATTGATTTTGTGCTGTTTTTATAGTAAGCAAGAAAAAGTAGACAAAGTTTAGTAGTTTATTACTCGTATTTTAGCGCTGATATTTATCATCCATTAATTGGTATTAAGTCCTTGGTGAATGTTGCAGTCTCTGAAGTTTCTGCCGATGCTATTCCATGCACGTTCTATTGCCTAAGTATTGTATGAGTCAAGGCATCTTGCAAGGCAATTTAGAAACTCCAAGCCAGCATATTGTAAAAAGCCCATGCTTTGATGAGCTTCATGCAGCCTGGTGAATGGAATAGCCTAAATGTATGTTATAGCAGCAGGATATAGAACTGCAGCGAAGTACCGCCGAGCTATTAAGCTATCCTCAATGAATACCAAGAAAAATCTACTTCCAAAGCATATAGTGCCCCGAATCTTGATGCCAGGAGCACTGTGTGATGTTCTCATTACGAAACTGTCTGACACATTTACATTCACCATGGATCCCTAGTAGAATTTGGACTCACTGAAGGATATAGTTCCAATCTGATGCAGTTCGATGTATTGACGTTATTCCAAACGAAGGGCTTTTTGGCAGCCACGGTAGTGGTAGCACCCAAAATGGACAATGAGCAAGAAGGCTCATGGCAAGAAGTCTTCGAGTAACTGTTTAAGAAACCACACGTTCTGTTGCTGTAACAAAGGAATCTAGAATCTGCTGCAGATTAATGCTAGGTGATTCTACGTTCGCGGCCGTTGTAGCGATTTCTTTCTCGTAAACGCTTCGCCCACTGCTGTGGCGAGCATCTTCAGAGCTGTCTTCGTGCTAACACAAGCTGTTTGTGGTTCTATTCCTCTGAACGTGGTAAACCTAACGGTCATATAGAACACACGGTACACCTATAGTTCTCTATATAACTATGCTATATATAACTCTACAACGCACCGCTACCGATCTATTCATTCTTATAGTTGGATGAAGAAAAAATCGTTATTGTATTAACTTTTTTATTTTTGTACTTTTAACGAAAACTAGCACAATTACATTCTAAAATATATTCTTTAAAACTACTCGATGTGCACTTTTATTATGTTTTATGCCGTCTGCGGGGATAAGAACCCTAAACGCCTTAACTCCTTTTAGTTCTTGAGATATGAATCCCGGAACTTCTTTATTTCAGAAACAGAACACACAAAAAATTAAATAAGAAACAATTCAACCATCACACTCTATTTATCAAATTTGACATCTGTAATCTATACCGGTTTGATTATTTTCGCATTCCGCTGGGCTAATTGACACATCCTTCCTGGTGAGACCTAATATTGCATCAACTCAATTAGTTAATGACCTTACAATTTGCGAAATTTTAATTAACTGCATCTAATAAATTACCTTTATACTGATCTATACATGTCAATACATGTCGCATAATCTTCAAAATTCTAGAATTCGTCCACATTCTTGTTCCATTTATATACTCGTATAAGCATACGAATCACAAATAAATTTACTAGTATTTCTAAGAACTATGCCCACAAACGTGATTTCTTGCTATCTCCAAATATATAAAAAAGCAATTGGAAATGTTGAGAAATCAATAATGCAACGTTATGTGATATGGGCGCATAAAAGTTGAAAGAGCCATAAATGTTCGGCTGCAGTCGCTAGCTTATGGGCTTGTGAAACTTTTGGTATCCGATTCTAAGTACAAAGGGATATACATCTTGAGGAAAGTGGAAGAGGTCTGCTTTTTTGTTAATTTATATGCTAGTGAGTGCTACTAAATGGCAAGAAGTTGTTTGCGCTGCATGTTAATTGAATGATGATATGCAAAAAGAACCAACCTTACAGCACTGCAATAAAAGTTATGGTGCTAAGTAATTTGCATTGCACATGAATGCCAGTTATGGTGCGGAAAAAGTCGACTTTTGGGGTATAGAGGCGATAATTTTCTTCTTTTAAATATCCCTACTTTTACGTGGGTTACCAGAATACCTGCTCCAGTTGAAAACGGTACACGATTACGATTTGCTCCTTGTGGTTCTTTCAGTAAGGCAGTGCACTCCAAGCCTTCGGGTTGGGTATACACATTGTGGTGACCTATTCAGGAGGTAGGCGTGCTTGCTATGTATCAACATGACAGGACGGGAACTACGTATAGTTTCTACCTAAGGATAGTCAGCTCCAAGTGATACCTCAAGGATAGCGATGTGTACAATGAACATTGTCCAGATGCCTACGTCATTAAAAACTCTTGCAGCAGGTTTTTGAAACCGTTAATGGCCAGCACCTATGTACATAGGGTGTATACTACGGGTTCCTAATAAGTGTAATGTCGACTTCCACTACTTTCATCCATCGAAGACGTATTCGATCAGTGGGCTTCAAACTATTCCTAACGAGAGGCAGTTGCAATTTGTCATTTTTAGTAATAAACTTTCGCCACACAGGGTTGTCAGATTGGTAGGAGTGGTAAAATAAACGTCGAATAACTGATTAGCAAGTTTTCTGTTCTTGCGAGGAGCCTTCATACGTATGTGCAGTCTACACTCTTCATAGATAATTACTGTTTATCGGGCCACATTAAGTGGTTCCTKGCGGTTTGCATGCATGTTTTGACGTACAAACCGCAGGAACATAAACGTCCAGGCAATGGCGGGCATGTTCATAACATAACCATCATTTCAGGACGGCGTATTTATCGGTGTTGGCGATGCAGCCTGTTGCGGCTGCGAGTATGCAACGTTTACACGCCAGTAAAGTTTATTGCTATCGCCTGAATACGTGCTCGAATATGCTTCAAAATTATGCACTAGGAAAGATAAGGTTTTCTACCTAAGGCCTTTTATCTTTCTGGTCTGTAAACGTGTTGCAGAGATTCATACAAAACCACTTTTGAGGTATTTACTAAGTCCATTGATCTCGGCTCCTGATGGCTACCAATCATAATCGTTAAAAAGGTAATGTTTTCAAAAAAGTGTTTTTTCACACATCTACACGTGATGTGGTAGGGTGTACACACAATCATGTAGCTTTTCTTTATATTATGGTTATGGGTCCTTTCGCGCTAATAGAAAGTAATAAAATGCAAGCCATTGGTATGTGGAGATGATGTTGCGGTATTTTATTGTAGTATTTTGATGGCGAATCCTGTGGGAATAGCGTCGCATTTAAATGAGATAAAAGGCACGGTGAAGACTGTAACAAATAACAATGGTAGTTTTCTTAACCAAAGGTGAAGCAATCAGGTCGGACTTTGCAAGTAGAAGCCAAGGTAATATCAGCGAAATCTAATTGTCATTCTATATTAAATAACTGAAAATTGGCTATCTTTCAGGACAAGCAATCAACGATTTATACTTAAACTTATTAGTAAACTATACTGCTGCACTTACGTCCATAATAAATGAAGCACTAAATAATACGCCAAAATCCTATAGGCGTCACAATTGTCGAAGGCTGGTGGGAAATACAATAATAAGTGGATACGAAACTTCCAGGATTTTTTAATAGTAGATACAGCGATAACTTTAGACCGATGAGCAAAGCGAACAAGTGAATTTGCGACTCGGATGTGGAAATAACTTCCTTCCATTTCGTGCCACCGAGTTGTGTTCAACAGGATAGTAACTCACGGAACAAGCTGTGAATTTGATGAACTAGCTTATAAACAATTTCATACATACAGTAACAATTAACAAAAACGCTAATATTCAGCGTTTCTGCGTCGTCTTGTAAAGGTCTAGTAACATTTAAACCCAGAAAACACAAAACTCGTGTTGGTTACAGTTTTTTTCGGTTGAGTAAATCACAGGATCAAGTATTGCCAATTGTAGAATTTAACAGTATTTTTAAGCATTATGGAGAAAGGCAGAGTGGGGATAACTACAATGAGATATACACACAATTTCTACAAACTCTAATTTTCGCACAATATCACTGTCTTTTAGAACTTCCTATCTGATATCTATAAGCTTGTCTATTCATATAAGCACAAAGCTCAGTAACCAGTTCTATGTTCTTTTTATTATATTTTTTAACATTCTATATCCTTCAAATACGTTTTGCCTTTACTTATGTAAACTAATTTAGCCATATCTCGGCTAAGTGGGAGAGTAGCTGCCGACTGAACTTGCGACTTTGGCAGCTTATATCTATCGCCACGGATGGTAGGTCTAATTGTGCAACGATGCATCCAGAACTATGCTTGAGGCACATGCCCTGACTCAAGAGAATAACTAGTGACTAAGTTTTTCAACTAATGGTCGACATATCTGATTAACCTAAGAGAAGAAAGTTGCTAGGTGCGTATAGCTTTGTGAAGACGTTTGCTGTACACTGGAAGAGGCAGACCTAACAAATGGTCATTTTATTTGACAAACCCAAAAGCATGCAGGGAAAGGTAGGGGTGTATTGTTTTCCAAGGACTATCAACCACTGTACATACTTCGGTAGATCCAGATTCTAGATCCGCCTCGCCTGCCATAAGGGGATGGTGAGTTACATTGACTAAATATATCACCAAATTGTCGGCTTACTTGCTCTTGGGTCCGTCAGATAAAATGATCATTTGGTGATACATATGGTCACTACAACCAGCCATCGTCCTGAGCCAAGCGAATAATTTACAATGGTAGTTTCTACGGCGCAATACACACCTAGCTACCTTACCAACTTTGGTTTGTTAGATGGTTATACACATGATCACAGTAACTGGCCATCCTCTTGTTCCAAGCGGGTCTGCATCTCACCGTGCAGTTTTGACCCCTGCAAGACCTGTACACACCTAGCCAGCTTCCTGTGCTATTGGGTTCTTAAAACAAATCGGTTATTTGTTGATATACTGTAACTGTCACTGTATGTAGCATCCTTTTGAATCAGGCAGGTCGTCCTCTGCAACTATTCGCGATTCAAATTAAATTTCCCGCGTCCGATTACCTGATCGTTAGTGAGTGGTTAGCGAGTCGCAGCTCGCGTTGACGATACACTACACACCCAGATTTGATCGCTAGATTTCAAACGAAGTTGCAATGTATTTGAATAATATGAGCATTGTGCATGATTATTTGATTATTTGCTTTACCGGGGTTTAGAAGTTTTAAAAAAGGCAACGAAGTGTTTACTCACATTTAATAGAGCTTGCGCTTGCACTGACATTACGACTGCTTTCCAAGAGAAGCACGGATCGATAGATAGCGAAAACGCGATCATGGCGCAAACTCTAATAAGAGAGATATTAATTATTGTTTATTTGACATTTATTTATAACAAATCTCTAGGACAAGGGCAACTCGATCTTTTTGCACGGATGGGTAGTAAATAAATGTAATTAATCTGTGAAAACGCAATTGTGGCGCAAATTCTAATAAGCGAGATATAAATTATTGTTTATTAGACATTTATTTATAACAAATTTCCCGGTGGAGTATAAAAGGCGATTGCTTTGCACAGATCGGTAGCAAACAAATAATGTAATTAGCTCATGAAAACGCGGTTGTGACATGAACTGGATTAAGGGGATATAAATAATTGTTTATTTGTCATTGGCCTTTTTCCAGAAATTATTACTATAACTTGTTAACGGGTATGACTGCATTTGTTGATCTAATGTACGTCCTATTATTAAAAAATTTCCCATGCAAACGAAAATCTATATTTTCCTGATTTCAGCGGTAGGGTCTAACCGGACTATATTTAATACTTCCATGATATTTTCGGGTATATTCGGAAATTTAGGCTGCTATCTTTTGCGTGCTGTTTTCACACCGGTTAGAACTAGAGCTTTTATTGCGGTTTTACATAGTTGACTGCAAGCACTCCACTATTTTGTCGATGCAAAATGTACATATGTATGTTACACCGAATTATGCTTTTCTTGCAACAGTACTCATAATAATTGCTGTACCCCTAAACCATATTTGCTACTATGTGTAATTAAAGAAGTAAAAATATTCTGGTGACAATTTTTGACTAGCAATGCACAGCTAATGACAAAAGCATCGAACAAATACTACATTGTTCCTATAAACTTGGCTGTAAGAATAATTATGAAATAAAGATGATTGTCTGTATTCGTAGCGGTTGAATTGAGTGCTGCAGTAGGATATGATTGGAAGTCTTGTGAGAATTTACAATTTTTATTAACTTAGTTACCTAGTTAGGGCTCGTGCTTTAACATTTAACGTGTATTAATTAATGGGTACTATTTCAAAACTTGCCCTCTTGCACTTACTTATATCTAAAGGTTGCAATCTTCTTCACTGCAGGTTGTGAGTCGTTGCTTCACAGTCCACTTTCATACGTCTATGAAGGTGTGTAAACTTAGACCACAAGCAAACACATTCTATAACTTATTTAGACATTAATTCCTCTGGCGTTTCAAAATCACGTTGTTATTCAAGCCATACTTTCTCATCTGATAGGATCACTTTGTTTCCTCTGAAGGTACCGGCGCATCCGTGTCGGGCATATAAAAAGCAATTACCAACTTGTGGAGTAATGGACAACGTCAAAACGCAAATCCGCTGACCGACATGTTGACGGCTGATACCAGGATTAGACCCAGAGCTGCCGGACTACACGTTTATCAATATTTGTTATCAGAGATTGCACCGCAAACCTTTGGAGGGCTAACTACGTCAAACTTTGCTCAGGCTCACCTTTGCCGAGAACACGTTATTGATCGATGAAGCAATATTGTTTTGGACTGGAATAGTAATGAGAAACTTGTAACACTACATTTAAGGACAAAGTATTTACGCCGTGGAAAGAAAATTTATTTTCATTGTCTCCTCCAAGTAAACATAAATTTAATTGGAAAGAAGTTTTCTCTACAATCGCTTTTTTAAGTGTTCTTGATGCAATCCAACCCTTGCGAGTTCGCGTACAATTCATGATTCAATAAAACGTATATTTAGTACCTTCGTAATAACGAACTAACATTCGTATTTTATTATTATGAAACTACATGTATATAAAATGACCCACACAACACCCATGTCCAGGGCGGGACTCTAACCCGCAGCCTCTCGATCCAGAGGCGGACATCCCATATACTGAAAACCACCGAGGCTAGCTAATGCAGGTTATGTTTTTAAATTAATTAAATGGATTCGAAAAAAATAGTTCTATTAACAAATGAAAGCAACGAAATCAATATGTCGTAATTAAAAGACCTTAAAATATAAAGGAATTGCAATGATTTTGTCTTTATTATATCCCAGTAATCAATTACTTCCACATCCAACGGATGGGAAGTACTGTATCGCGAAAAAAAATTTTCAAAATTTTTTATTTGCTTATTTCCTTTAAAATGGACGAAAACGCAAAAAACAACATTTGAGCAAAAACAAATTTCTTGTGTGTGAGTGTCTGTGGTTTTGTTTGTGGACACGATAACTTTCGAAAGACTATAAGTATATTAATATGAACTTGAAATTTGGCAAACGTATAAATCTCAACTACCCAAAGCGACCTATTGTTTGTGGGGTAAGTACGGTATCGGGAAGGGGGCAAAACTGGGGGGTAACTACCCTTTTTGCAAATTTTTATTTTTTTATATTTTTTTATTTTAGTATGTGATTAGTAGTATAAACTGTGAGTATTATTCATTCTTATAAATTTCGGTGCAGGCAAACTGTTTAGAAGATATTAGCAAAAAAGCGTCACTTAAAGAAAACGGTTTTTCCTAAATATCTCCGAATATATTAAATATATTAACAAAATTAAAATACCATCAGATAGGAAGTAAATTTCTCACAAAAAGTGTCTTAGAAAATTTATCCAAAATTTTGACATTTTTCTAAATATTTCCAAAAATTTCCTTTCTGATCAGAAAGCACTCTTGTAATTGTTAAGTTAATTAATTATCGAGTTTTTTTGAAAAAAACGATTTTAAAAATTTATATCTTTTTGCTAATATCACGAGGACTGTTTGTCTTAGAAAAAATGTGTAGAGAGAAAAAATGCTCAAAACCTGATTACTAATCTTATAGTATAATAAATAAAAACGTAAATGTCATTTTGACAATTGTTTGTGAAGTATTGATTCAATTTGCAGCGGTTTTTTTTAATCAAATTACGTTTGTTACCAATCCGGACTAAAATGAGTTTCTCTCGTTCATGAGGCGAAAACACGGATAGGAGATTTAGCAATAACAAAATCAATTCAAGCTGCATTATATTGTCTGGCACTGACGCAGCGAATTAAAATTTTTGAAGCCTGTGCGGATGTCAAATGCCAATACGTCTGCCATTAAATTAATGGATTTTACATAACCCCAAACAATGTTTTGTTTAGGACAGGGAATTTGAATACTTAAACTGCTCGATGGTCGTTCCAGCATAGGGAAAATCTATAAAAAAATCCTGACAAATTTATTTTCAAAAGTTATTTAAGTGCTAATTCTGAGTAAAATTGAAATTCAGATTCTCTTTAGCTTCACTACGCAATCCCAAAATGCGGAAATAATAATAATTACTTTAATTTCTTTTACAACGATATTTGGCCTTTCAACATTCTAGAAAAAGGAGAGTGCAGAATTTACGCAATTACAGTATATTTGGTGTTTTACTTAACACTAGCAAACAAACTTACATAAAAGTTAAAATATTAATACTACTAAAAATATGAATAAAAAACCAAATTATAGAATAAATTAGTGAGAAAACGTTTGTTTTTTTTATAAAATATTCAACAATAATATCACAAGATCTTGATAAAAACAGTCGACAATTTACATTGTCATTAATTTTTGGAGAGTGCGCGACTGTCAATTTAACGAGACGACTCTGGCATTAATAGGTAACTTGACAAGTGCGCGGATGCTTTAGCACGAGGGCTTTGGTCTAAAATTGTTAATGCCGATTTGGCAGAATCAAATTTTGGAGTACTGCACTCAAGAGAAATTGAGACAATGTAAATAGTCGCTAATTTTTGAAGATCGAATTGTATTTGTTAGTATTATTTTCCGAGTCAAATTTTAGAACAGAAGACCAAGAAAACGTAAGAAGACAAGCAGAAAAAGAAATAATGGATGTGGTAGAAAAAGCAGCTAATTAGAAGAGTCTTGGATCAGACAATACAAATTTATGGCTGATAAACTTAAAAGCAACACATGGACTACTTGCTAGGGCATACAACAAAATTATGATAAACCCGGAAAGTATTCACAAATTGTCAACAGAAGGAAAAACTTATTTATTGCCAAAAAAATTAACGAAAAACTAAAAAAAGTAAAAAATTACGGGCCTATAACTTGCTAACCAACCATTAATAAGAACTTAATAACTATTATAGGCAGCAGGTTATATAAATATTTAGAAAAAAAATTCAGTATTTCCGATTGGGAATAAAAGGGATAGTACCTATAATCGATTCTGATATTCGATTTGTAATAGTCGCTGATATCAGTGCCTGAATGGTTATTTTCAATTGTAATTACGAATGTGATTTGCCAAAATTTAAATTTAACAGATGTAGGAAATAAATAAATAAATAAATAAATAAATAAAATAAATTAACACAACATTGATATCTGAGGATGTCTTCTACATATCGAAGTCCTAAATTTATAGGTAKCCACAAMATGCATGGATCTTGGAAACTGGGAGTAACTAGGAAACCTGAAGATTAGTAAAAATCGTAGTTCAATTAATAACAATACGCGTGAGAAGGCATAACCAGAGTGTTTCTTTCCGATTGGCACTTTGCCAAAATGCCCACTGCTGCTAATCCTTATTCGTATGATTAAAATGCATGTCKATGTTTATCTAATGATTAAGCGAATTAACACTATTATACAATAGGTACCAGCAGAGACAAATTTGGCGTCGATTAATATCTGCCTCGAACCGTGATATCACAATTACATTAAAATTTTCATCACAGGAATCCTAAGGGATGGATTTTTAAAACATAAACCAGATGTATAGTTTAATTTATGCAAAACTACTAGAAAAGGATGTATCGACGTAATAAACAAAATGGCTCGAAACATCACAGTCACTTAAAATCTATCTGGTTCAGTTGATGTCGAAAACGTGCTTTTCCGCAAATCAGAGAAAAAAAATTCAGGTGCTTTTCAAAATAGGCAATAAAACTGAGAGGCCGGTCAACAAATGATTCTATCGCAAGGAGGGAACAGGACAGACAGGATCGGAGAGGACAGAATAATAAAAATAGCCCAAAACAACACACCAGCGAGACAAAGAAGAGTGGGAAGACTAAGGATACGATAACGAGATTACCTGTGAGGAATCGTTTGTTATAAACAGGCTCAAGAAGACGTAGAGAAGAATAAGCTTGATCGGATGGTCTAAAAGGTGGAATGGCAAGAACGAAGATTAATTCAATTAACTAATACAGTGGAAGGCTAATTCGGTGTTATCCTTGTATTATGAATTGTTACGTGTTGCAAGTTTTTGTTAAATAAAGAATATGCCTCTGAAGTTCAGAAATGCCGTGTTAGAAACGGTATCCACAATTGTATCAAAAACAGCATTAGACCTGCATTAAAAGTAAGCGTTTGTGTGAAGCATCGATCTTGTACTTTAGAATTCTTCAAACTATAGAAAGAAGTAAGAAAACTTTAAGTGGTAAGCAAATATCATCTCGAGCTTAAAGTACATAGGTTCCACTGCATTGAATTAATGCATCGCACCTAATATAGTAAAGCTTATACTTGGGTAGACTTGCTGGTCTTGAAACGGATGCAACTTCTCCTGCTACTTCAAAGGGAGTCCAAGTTCGTGCATCCGTGCTCCATTCCATATGCTGTATAAAATAACGCACCGCTGGAGTCAGAAAGCGCGAGATAAACCTTGGTATGCATAGTAAATCATCGATTTAGACGTACTGTGGGGCGTTTCAACCACATACTAGCAATTACTTATCACATCACGGCTAGCACAAATTTAATGTATCGCGAAATGGAATTCGCTACACGAAAGAACCTCAACTGTTATCCGTAAGCCGGCCCTAAATTCCTAAATGCAACGCGAGACGGCCCGAGCACTCAACGCATGCATTGCAACTCAGGTGCCGCGTTTAGAGATCTCAAGGGAATGCCGTGTCATATTTTCATGGTTCGTGAACAAAATGGCTAAGTTATTTACATAGCACCTACACTTTTCATGTTGGCAGGAATTTAGTAAAATCACACTTCCATTCTATTTTAACCGTTTGCTCTGTAACATTTCTGGCAGGAGGGCTCTTTTATTTGTTTTAAAAAGTGGAAACTCATTCTCATCACTCATTAAGGGTATAAACATTTATTGCTTGGAGTTTTCTGGATCTATATTTCCGACAAAAGGAACGGTTTCCCTTTGAACAGATCTCGATTACTATAGAATAGATGCCCAACCTGTAGGTCACAATTTGGTGGTATTTTAACTATGCTTGGATCCCAAATATCCAGATGACTATCGGATGTAAATTTTTTCTTACGTTTGACTAGCTGCGCTGGAACCATTTAAAAATATTTGCTAATTTGCTCGCTTACATGTGAGTTCATGTGAACGGGCACATGACAGAAACTTTTAGCGATGCCTTCTCGAAGAATGCCAACAGTGCAATCTTCTACTGTAGGTTGGAGATGGTGGTACGTATTTTTCATTCTCGGACAATCATCTTTGTATTGGTGATACAAAGTACCGAGTATTAGGAAGGGTAATTTTGAAACAAAGGTTAAGCTATTTTTAGGAACATGATATACGTGAGAATATTCATACATTTCCGAATCTAAGATGGGAAAGTGTATTATAAATATAATTTGTTACCTTCTAAAGATACTTGAAGACTTACAATTTGGTAGTATGACAATAAATTTTGAACCAGAATTGTGTAATATATTTAATTTTGCAAGCATTATTGCGTCTTCCAAGTTGTCGATAAATGATACTAAATTTTGGCAGTTAAGCACAATGTTTTTTAATGTATCTTGCATTTTTATGTTGTTTTTTTTTTAATTAAATGCCCCGCATATTATTGTTTATTTGGATTCCTCCAATTTTAATAGAACTTCATGTAACAAACG
The DNA here is from genome assembly GCA_025024175.1 of Rhyzopertha dominica. Lineage (NCBI taxonomy): Eukaryota > Metazoa > Arthropoda > Insecta > Coleoptera > Bostrichidae > Rhyzopertha > Rhyzopertha dominica. The sequence continues at coordinate 616 of QCXZ01000037.1, read as the reverse complement.
TAGGGTCTAGATTCACGGTTGTGTGGTTGTTAAGTTAGGTGTCCTTGGTTAGCTAAGTGGCTCTGCTTTACCAATCCATTTTAAAGGAAATCGGTTGCTAACCTAGATCGTTACTATTTGTCCATTGTGGGCAGGAGTCCACTGGTCCTATTATATAGTATCAAACAGTGGTTAATTTGTCTTCCTGTCCTTTTTCTCAATCAGAAAACACCTTGCTGGCCAAAGTCCTCAATTTTACTGTAGTCCTCAGCAAAATTCCTTTCGAGCAAATGATAAGTTGTGTAGAATAATGCATTTAATCACTACCCAAGGATATGGCGGTCTTCATCCGTTTTGAAATAGCAAAGGTTCTTCAAAAACAGAAACTTCTCCCAAAGAATCTTTCCAAATAGGAGAAGATTGCTCTCAAAGATATCAAGTCCATTTCACGCTTCATAAAATCAGGTTTCTTCACCCACTCAGCAGTAGCAGCATGAAACCAGTCAGTATACAACGTGTCAGTTCTACCTAAAGTTTCCTTTTTTCCAACCCAAAAATTCCGAGAAGCCATAGAAATTTGTAAACATCCGAACAATCTAAATTGCGAAGGTGGTTATCATCTCTCCACTATTTGGTA
>QCXZ01000036.1:0-33693 GCA_025024175.1 Rhyzopertha dominica | reverse complement strand
GCAGGTCGTATCGTAGAGGAGAAGTTTTCAAATCGGCAACGCAGTGAAATCGTATGTGGATTACGCCAGAAGGGAAGTGCACTCCTGCAAATGAAAAATGCCTTGGAAAATATGGGGATTAAAGTAAGAGAAAATTAACTTGCTACAGGCTTATACACAGCCATACCTTAAGCCTAAATATTACATTCTTGTGTCTTTTTACAGGTAAGACGGGCATATCATCGTCATTTACAACAAACTGAAATCGTGACTGAAGATGGCTTGTTTGTTTTTTCAGAACAGGAAAACTTCCGACTGCACTTCCAAATTCTAGATGAAGAGATGCTTTGAAATACACAATTATTTATTGTTCGTAATGATTACATTGCTTTTTACAGGTCTGTGTAATAATTCAGAAGAGGAATGCACTCCAGATATCCAAATGAAGAGATGTCTAAGGACAAAACGGCATTAAAATAAAGGTAATATAAAACTGTATTTTTACTTAAATAATAATGTATTTTTTCCTTTACATGTGCCATCATAACATCGCTTTTGTTTTTTTAGGGCAACGGATCTTGTATTACGAGAAATTTCTAATGTGTAATACGCCGAAAGGGAAATGCACTGCTTAATTCCAAGTGCAAAGATGTCTTGGAAAATGAGAATTAAGGAAATAGGAGATAAACCTTCAGGCAGCTTCTTTATCTTGAATATTACATTGTTTTCTTTCTTTACAGGTAATACCGGCATATCACCGCGAAGAAGTTAGAAAAACGGCAACACGGTAGAATCATGGCAAAGAAGATACTTTTTTGTTAACATTCGTCTGTGTAATACGTCGGAGAAGAAATGTATTTCGTATATGCAAATAGAAAAAATCTTTGTGAAGAAAAGGTATTAAAATAAATTATATTTTTTTATTTAATAATACATCGGAAGGAAAATTTACTTCATATATCCCAATAAAGGAATGTCCTGGGAAAATGCATTAGGGTAAAAGGACATTTCCTGTGGATCGATATCCAATTATTCAAGGTGAGTTCTTTTTTCATGTTCTCTATAGGCATCTTAGTAATTAGCGAAACATACACACACATTTTCATTATATATGTACTGTCCCTTTGCATATTTGTCTTTCTTTTAGCGATTCTTTAGATAGCATTCTTTAATTTTCTGGTTCCCGTGGTTGAAACGATATCGATGCTCTCATTTCGCTAATGATACTCATAGACTTGCACTGTTGCAAATGCCTAACTTTCCGGAATGTTAGCCGTAAGCGATAAGCTTTGGATTTCGATCACGATAGCCTTGCGAAAGTATCAGTGTACAAGGGAACCCGGACAACAGAGCAACCTCACGCACTTTGCATAAGAATCACTGTTCGCCTCTGAGCACATATACAATAACTAACTTGAAAGCTACCCTGTATAGAGGCAACCTAGCTAATCCGTCCGGTAACTCCTTGCTGAAAATCGAATTGATGTAAGAACGGTAAATAACCTCCCTCATGAAATATTTTGATATATCGTTCTTTAATTCTGCGGATTTTCCTTTAGCCACCGCTCTTTTAAACAAACAGCTTAATTCAATTATTCCAAACCGCGTTAACTGTCGTGGGTTTCTTAAAGGACTTTGCTGGATGTAAATTAAAAGCGTTATATTAAAAGGTGTACAAACGAAATACAGATTTAGTAAATTAGCTTTGCCTTTTTAAGATGAAAACACTTTCCCGATGAAGTAGGGCAACATTCGTACCGCATGTACAACGGCGGTTCGTATTATTTAGCATTTTGAGTTCATGTAATTCCGTTTAATCTCGGTGGTTTACCACGTGTTATTGATTTCACATAAAAATGCATCAGGGGAGCTGGGGACCTTTGTTGGCGGATGCAACATGCCGTTCGCTGTAAACAAGTGCCCGTGATAGGAGGGCTCGTTATTAAATTGAAAGCTACTGCGTTACGAACTAAAACTAGTTTTATGTATATGGGATATTTTCACGTGAAGCTGACACCCAAAAAAAATAGTGTGTCGAGTTCGTTTTTATTTTGATATGTTGTACATTAGTTTTAAACACAGATTTTTGATGTTAAGTGTGGTTACCTAGCAACGAGCTGAAGTCTGCCTTTTCTATCTATCTATACCTATTTCTATCTTAAGTAATACTAAGGCTATGGCTTCGACTTAAATACGTTATTTTTGTCAAGATATTTCAGTAGTTGCAGGACTTTTATCATTCCAAGTCGGGAAATTGTCCTTTCCACTGGAGGAACAGAACGAAATCTGTAGGACTCATGTTAGGGCTGCACGGGAGATGTGGAAGAATTTTACATCAGTTCTTCTCGCAAACTCGTTTGACTGACACCGCTGTCTTTCATCTCACTTACACTTTTGGAATCGTGCATTTAAATTTTCTGCAAAGTAAGACAATTATATTCGTCTTTTGGTATTTGTATAATATTGCTTGTTTGTTGATGCGTTCTTCCTCCATTATTGTAGCCAGAATAGCAGCAAAAGTGGTCGTCTTTAACAATAGTCCAACGCTCTGGAAGGCTTACTTCATCAAGTTACTGTTGAACGAGATTCCTGGGAAGCTTCTTGTAACGCACCGTGAATTTCGCCCAGTGTTTCAATTTTGATATCCGCTACAGTGACGCGTTCCATTGCATCAAACTACCCTGATTTGAGAATTTCTTACACATGAACTACCCGCACACTATATATGGCCATGTGATGTTCCAATGATAAATTTTTATAATTTGACAGCACTTACACCATCGCCAGTGCAGCGCCAGCTTGATATGTGCAGGAATTATTACATGACCCTCGTATAGTGGAAATGTGTGTAGTAATATTTTTTAATGAATACTCATTATATTTTGTTATCTAGCAGAAACGGGAAAATGGGGTAACCTCAATATATTACACGAAAGTGCGTTGACCACGCTCCACAAGTCTTAATTACCAAATTACAAGTTCGTATTAAATTTTCTATGAAATATTAAAATTACTTTTAATAAACGCATTCTTCCAAGGGAACCGGGTCTTATAAATTTGGATGTGACTTGGCTTTAGCTAATTTTAAAAGCTCGGTGACAAATGMCCTAMATTATGGCCTACCATGAACACCGTAAATTTACTTTAAACATGCTTTGTTTCCTGGAGTGCTCACGGCCACAATTCAAATAAACTACTTGCGTTAGGTCGATTGAGGCGCTGCTTAAAAACGCATTACATAAAAGGAGACGTTGTAAATTCGATCTTGGTCCGAATCATCCCGTATGCTGAAAAGCTGATCCAAAGCGTAATGCTCAAATATGGGATGTTCTCATATACGGTAGCTCCAAATTCATGGCGGTGATTCCCCTACGCAAATGGGACTTACTTCGCGTACCACTTACTGCCACTTACTGATATATCGACCCTTGATCTTTGTCATTGCTGCTGATGGTGCCGAAAGTATCTACAGCTAACATATTTCATGAAGCACGTATAGCTAATTTAACATTTTCAATAAATTAGATGTTACCGTATCGCTGTAGAACCTTTCTTTGATATGAATTACTATGATATCTTCATTTGAGGTTTCATTTAATTCTATCTTCTATATAAATATTTAACAAACTCGTTAGGACTACTAAAGGTAATTCTAGATGATTATATAACCCTATAAATTGTGTTATTCTTGAAGGACGCTGAAGAAGCATTTGTGTATGACAGGTAATTCAGCTGTTCCTTCAGATTTGTTGTTGAGAACGTTCGCACCTCCTGTGTATTTGTAGACCTCCTCAGATGGTAAATTAGAAACAAAACGGCTTTCTGGATATGAATTGCCATCATTGATTAACGTATCTATTAAAACTTGTTATTCCCACCACTAAAAGTAATTGTAAATGATTATAGAACTCCCTAAGTAGAGTTAGTCTTGAAGGAGAATGCATATGCTGATTAAACTTTAATAATTCACAAAACGTCAGAAATTGATTTCCTTTGGGTAAAATTAACAATTAACAATTATTTACTCGTTTCTTGGCTGTGTTGCCTGGTGTTCATTTATTTGTTCCTTTCCACCACCCATTCTGATTGAATGTAGTAAATCATTGTTCAACCGTATAAAACACGTTGTAAAACAGTTAAATAGTTGTCGTCCTGAATATGGAGCGGTGGTCTGGTTGGGAAGTACATAGTCGGATGGCGTTTGACTTATTTAAAGGTTTGCGGCCAATGGTGGCGGAGAAAGCATTCCAGGTGCTGTTCCGCTAGTAAGAGAAAAACACACATAACAGTTTAACACTGTTAAATTTTATGACTTCTATTCAGTGGAGAAGTACGATTTTCCAATATCACCTTCGCCACTAAAACAGAATGGACGCGGAATTTACAAGATAGGCGAAGACAGCTTCTTATTCGTGGGAGTCGAGATAACCTACGTCGGAACAACCTTGCGCGAAATTTAACGGTCGCAGCAACTCTGATGCAGGACCGGATGCTGATTTAGCCAGTTTACCGTATTGTTATCAAAGACGAATACTCCTCCTCAGTCATGCCGCTCCACCGCCAACCGGTATAAATAGTATGCCCTTAAGCTAATGACGGGAATAAGCCTGAGGACGCAGTTTCTTTTATTCCTTTATTATAATGAAATCCTCTGATTGCGACCGTCCAGTGTCACGTCTGTTGAGTTCCAGAGTGTTAGACACCGTCTTCGTTCCTCGTAGATTTGCTACTACCTAATCAAAAGGATTTTCTTCATCACTGATTAATTCCAAATCCTGAAAAAGTTTAATGATCCACTACACTATAAACTACATTAATTTACTAAGCATTTTCAAGCCAAACATTTATCAGAATTCTCCTATTCTCTATGTAAACAGGGTGATTCAGGAGGAAGTGACAATATTTTAGGCTTTGTCTCAGAGATTTTAATTGAATAACCACTTTTTCTGAAATACCTAAGTAACCTAGAAATATTCAAAATTTGAAATTCCGGAGATAATCTTAGCCATAGAAGGACCTGATTTCAGACACATTTTCATTTTCTTACATTCACTGAGGAAGAGAAGATTTAAGGGTAGTTAACCTTGTCTTCCCAAAAATTTTTCATCCTTGGTGATATCACGGTTCTAATTTTTGAAATCTATTGTTATCTTGCACAAAAAAGTTACTCTTTTGTATGTCGATAAGATAAACGACATTTTACTCGAACATACTTAAACACAAATGGGATATTCGAATCACATCAGCAAGGCTATGACAAATGAAACACACGATACTGTCACTATTAAGTAAAATTTATTAAGATTCCAGTTTACAGTCTTTCATGCCTACTGTGTTACACTAGGTTTTTATATGGCTTATTCAGCGTGTGTAATCTTAACAAATTTTACTTAATTGTGACAGTAATATCGTTTGTTAAAATATCTTTTATCTCGAAAACGGTTAATCTTATCGACATATAAAAGAGTATCTTTTTTGTGCCAAAGGTAGATTGCAAAAATTAAATCAGAACCGTGAAACCATTAAGGGGAATGAAAAGTTATTGAAAAGAAAAGGGTAACTACCCTTAAGTTTTCTGCCCTCAGTGAATGTAAGAAAATAAAAGTGTGTCTGAAATCAGGCCCTTCTAAAGCTAAACTGATCTGCGCAATTTTAAATTTGAATATTTCTAGATTACTTAGATATCTCAGAAAAAGTGGTTGTTTAATTACAGCTCTGAAACGCAGCGCTTTAGGGTTTTTGTTCAGAATTGTGAATACTACCATTTTTCAAAATATTGTCACTTCATCCTGAATCAGCCTGTATTTCCAAAGCTTTCTTCATTGTCCGTTTAGTTCCCATGTTTTTATTCCATTCTGGACCGTGGTTGAACAGCCTCAAAAATGACGTTTGATACCTTGGCACTGCGAGTGGATATCTAACATGTTCGATGACCGTGAGATGAATGAAATCCAGGTTTCTTTTTGTAATCCCTTTTAACTGTAGAAGTCACCATATGACGTCGACTTTTTTGGAACACGAAGCATTTCAAAACTGCTAACTAGTGGAGATTCTTCTGACATTCTCGTAACTGTAGGCCTATTTCTATCCTGAGAAATTTTGCTAAGGTGTATAAATATCTATACGCTTTGGTTCGCTTCGCATATCTCCTGCTCAACACAACTTCATGAGCTATGGCAGTACCAGTAGTTATTTTGAGGGCAAGGATTCGCATAGTTTGCTCCTGAACGAGAACTGGCAAAAATATACATTTAATAACAGTTATAAAAAGTAAATCTTGTGGCGTTCCTCAAGTAACAAATTTAGACCCCTCGCTTTTCAGTGATTGTTCCAGTATTATTTGATGTGGCAATCTCCTTCCCTGTCGTCCAAGCATCCCCACCCTCCTGGTAATGCCCGGTACGTTATGCTTCTTACAAGAGCCCAAAAGGACTGCGATTTCAATAATTGATTTTGCTTGTATACAAAATTACCATTATATTCAGGACCTCAGGAAGTTTCACTAAATGGAGCAGTTTTGAGCCCGTTAACGCACAGATCTTGGAACAAGTCGCTTTAACATTAATTTGAAATGCGGGTTCTGAAAGGGCGACTAGGTATAAATTTAGCACCTAGCGCATAAATCACAGGGCAGTTATGGGCGGCTTGCTACACGGCAGTGAATCATTAGTTAATTGCTTTAAGCACATAAGTGCCCAATTACAATCTCTGTTCGTTTTGCTTTATCGTGGGCCCATGTTGGCATACTATCTACATATCAAGGAGCAATTACAGTGTCAGTCTGTGTTGATTTTACTCTTGTGAGTGTGTGTAGCAAACGGTCTTAAGGGTAATGCGCTGTCGAGTAAAAAACCTCTTAGTGCCTGTGATGCATTCGATATCGATTACACTATTGTTTCTTTACAGTACACTGTTTCACTTGGATCTATGTAGTTGAAGGTTCCTTAAAAGCCAAATATGCTGCTTGGCTTACTGTATTCTTCACAACTTCACACTTAAGCTTAGTTTTAATAATTTTATTGAATATAAATAAAATCTCGATAGAGCTGCGTCCTTTGGGACCATGCAGGCTGCCATCTACGCTCGGATTTAATCTTCAGTTATTTAGTTTGCATCTAAATGATGCACCGGAACATATAACACTTTGTACACTGTTTCTCAGATCCCTTATTTTTACATTTCCCACTGTCTTCATAAATAATAGTCCACTTACATTAGCTGTAAAAGTTAATTTCCGCCGCCAGAAGCGGTTTTTCCTTTCTGTATTTGGCTGATTAAATCTAGATTACGTGCTTAAGTACCAAATTAATTAAAAACGGATTGGTCCCATCAGCAGCGTCGTTTTTACACTAATCGGCTTACCGTCAGAGTGACGGAAGTAATCTCCTATGCTTCGTTACGTCTATTTGTAACAGCTTCGTGCGAAAACCCAATATGACTTTTGTGCGGAGTCATATATACGATAACACGTTAGTGTGGTCTTTTCTTATATGAACGAGTAATTTTCGCCGGATCTTTTTTAACCGTTGCAAGGTTCGACGTCGACATCTTCCAACTCAAAAATCAAACCCAGTTTGTGATAAATGAGGCCCATTCTCTCCAATCGTAGAGGCTATCTCTCGAATTTACGTCTGGGTGTTGTATAGGTGTGCGGGCCCAAACAGCTAGCGACAATGGTGCTTTACAGGAGAAATATTGAAAGATTAGCAGTATTAAAGGAAAATATGTACACTCACTTCTGCACCTGCTACAGCGGCTGGTCGATAGAGCTACAGGCGGCGCTATTTTCCGTTGAAAAACTGTTCTGTAGACGGTCAAAATTTGACAGAACCGTTGCAATCTGCGCTAAAATCTCGGCTTAAATTCCCCGTCTGCATGAAGATACTTGACGTCTTAGGAAATCGAGAATGAATGGTCAGTCTGCTTTACATGTATCTGAGTAACGAACGTGAAGGGTCAAAGATAAAGTTACAATCAGCTACATCTGTTTTTACAAAGTGTGTGGTTTTTAACTTCTAATTAAACTATGGAAAAAGCCCTAAACGCAATGGTTTAGAAAGCCTAAATTCTTATTTCGGTAGCTAAGCTGTCATCCTCAGTAGAAGGAACGAGATCTTGAAATGTCTAGATGAACTAACCGGGGGATATTATCACCAGATTTTCAGATCGTTTTCGACGAGCTTGGATTTAATTATGTGTATTGATTAATGACTATATTGGAACAATTATTTAATACTATACCACCCCTTGATTATTTGAAGAAGTAATGGAAAAAGCTTGAATTACATATACTTTGATGATTAAGCATCTGTAGTACACTCTGTCATTCTCCATCAAGCGGTTTTTCTTGTCTAGAGCTCATAATAAGCGCAAAAACCAAGTTGCGATGTCCAAAATTAAAATTTCTTCCTACACTGATTTAAAAAGTAAAAACTTGCTACTATAGATTCCAATAATAGATTGGCCCAGTGAGTTTTATAATTCTGCAACATTGCAAGTAAGAACTCGGAAGAGATCTCGGCGTTTTGGCAAGGTGAGCTAGCATTATCCGCGGTTTTGCCTATTCAGCTGGATGTCGCAGAAGATAAGTTCCCAAGTCCGGTTTTCATTACCTAATAAACTGGGCCACCATCCCTGAGGAGCGCCCTTAGTACGGCAATCATATTTCTCACGTTCTGCGAAATGTTGCATTTCATCTACACTCATTCTCGTAGTCATATCGAAGCTGCCCAGATCTCAATGCGAAACAATATCTTGCCGCTATGCAAATTTTTTATTTAGCAGCCAAAATGTCACACTAATAGAACATGTAAAATTTGAGCTCTGTATTTTGTATTCCCAAATTATTTAGTGCAAAATGGATAAACGTGATCTGGATGAAATTATAGAAATTCAAGCAAGATGCCACTCCTCGAAGCATGAACAAACGGCAGCCTCGCTACTACCTCGTTCGCAGTTTGGTAAGTTTTAGATGCTTTTCGAGGTATTAGTTTCAACTGTTACCTCTTACTCCTTTAAAGTTTTATTTTTTTAATTTACAGCTAAAGTACACTAGCTTCAGTTACGAGATTTACACAAAAAAGCAAGATCTCAAAGGTGTAAATAGAACAGTAACTAACAATTTTAGACATTTGTTCAATTTAATGACGCATTCCCTTGTAACTTCTGGGTATAACTTCATCTTTATAGCATATCATAAACTGCCAAAACAAATTAATAACAGGGTTTGTCAAACTAACATTTTAAGTCATTTGTTCTATTTAATAATCCATTCTCTTGTACCTGCTGAGTATAGTTTTGTCATTATAGCCTATCGTAAACTTGAAAGGCAATTTAATGACACGGTTGGTCAAGTTATCTATTAGACATTTGTTCAAAGTAATAATGCATTCTCTTGTACCAGCCAGGTGTAACTTCATTATAGCTATGGTAAACTGGAAAGGCAATTTAATATAACGGTTAGTCAAACTAACAATATAAGACATTTGTTCGATGTAATAATACATTATACCTGCTTGGTATAACTTCAATATTTAGTCATTATAGCATATAGTACACTGGTAACACACGTTGATAACACGCTTAGTCAAACTAACAATATGAGACATTTGTTTTATTTAATAATCCATTCTCATGTACCTGCTGGGTATAATTTCGTCATTATAGCTGGAAAGGCAATTTAATGACACGGTTAGTCAAACTGACATATTATACTTTCCTACAATTTAATTAAACATTCTCTTGTACCTGCTGGGTATAATTTTGTTATTATAGCTTATCGTGAACTGGTAAAACAAACTAATAACACGGTTGGTCAAGTTAACTGTTAGACGTTTGTTCAAAGTAATAATGCACTCTCTTGTACCTGCTTGGTATAACTTCATTATAGCTATTGTAAACTGGAAAGGCAATTTAATGGAATGATTAGTCAAACTAACAATATTAGACGTTTGTTTAATACAATAATGCATTCTGTGTACCTGCAGGGTATAACTTCGTCATTATAGCATATCGTAAACTGGCGATTTAATGACACGGTGAGTCAAACTAACAATATAAGGTGATTGTTCAATTTAATAATCCATCCTCTTGTACCTGCTGGATATATCTTCGTCATTATAGCAAATCGTAAACTAGAAAGGCAGTTTAATAACACGGTTAGTCAAACTAATATAAGACATTTGTTCAATTTAATAATACGAGGCGTGTTTTTTAAGTAAGTACCGTTTTGGAATTAAAAAAAGACGTGCAAAGATATCGCAATAATTTTATCTTACATGAAAGCCTGTACCTTAATCTACGTTTCTACATAATTTCCGTGAATACTGAGGCACTTGTCATAACGTGGCACCAGTTTTTGAATACCCTCCTCATAAAATTCTGCCGCCTGGATTGCACGACGCAGATTGTTCAATGTCTTACAATAAGACGCTGCATTGATTGTCTCATTACGAGGCTGAAACTCCACTAGCAATACTGCTTTTCTGTCCCAAAAAAAAACTGTGCACATGATTTTCCGGGCAGAAATTGTTTGCTTAAACTCACTTTTTTGGGTGATGATGAATGTCGCCATTCCATGGATTGTTGTTTCAATTCTGGTGTGACGTAGGCCACCAGTAACAATTTGGTCTAAAAAATCTTCACCTTCATTGTGGTACCGCTGAAGGAAAGTCAATGCACTGCCTAAACGTTGGGTTTTGTGCAAATCCGTCAACATTTTTGGAACCCAACGTGAACACAATTTCCGGTAATTCAAGTTCTCGGTCACGATGCGATACAAAACACTACGAGAATATTGAGGAAAGCAGTCGCACAATGATGAAATTGTAAAGCGTCTGTTTTCTCTGCACCAAATCTTCATTAACGACCGAAGGACGCCCATTCCGTTTTTCATCATGCACATTTGTGCGGCCATCTTTAAATGCTCTCACCCATTTCCTTACCATTCCATCACTCATAATGTTTTGTCCGTAAATTTCACAGATCTCACGATGAATATCGATCGGTTTTACGCCTTTAGCACTAAGAAATCGTATAACAGCCCGTACTTCACAATCGGCGGGACTCACGATTGTCGGAGGCATCTTACACACTCAGTCATCAACGTATACAATGAAGAATCAAACTGTAATGGCGTCAGTGCGTAGACAAGAGATGTAGGTAACAAGCGCGCATGCGCGGAAGGCCGACTGCAGCGCTGCGGAGGCGGAATCGCAAAACGGTACTTACTTAAAAAACATGCCTCGTATAACGATGTAGAATGTGCAGTACCTTGAAGGGGTGGGCGTTATGAAAGGACTAATTCAAGAGATTATAATTTTATATTCGTTTCTTTAAATTTTATGACAATTCAACTTATATATTATAAAACAATCAATTCCCTTGGAGACTGCGGATCCTGCACGTCGGTCGGTGGCGCAGGGCTCGTCCAAGCAGCGGGAATATCATAGCCTCCCTTGAACGGTACGTGTGGTGGCTGTCATTCTTCACCGCATTTAAAACTAGAGTTCCTTCCTTAGGCTTGATACGATCACAAAGTTGAAAATGATGCTCTTTTTTTTGTTTAGCAGGCTTCACCATACCACAAGTAGAAGACGCCCTCTTTTAATGAGTTTGAACTTAATGGCATTTCGTTTCGATAGAATTTTCTGGGTATCAAAATGCCGGAAGCAAAACAAGATAGATGTTTAAAAAAGCATGAATTGACGATTCAAAACCGTACCCCTCAGGATAATTAAAAGTTTTGCGTTTCGAGGATTTTCGGCTTTCTATAAATTATTTATTGAATTATATTTTATTAATAATCCCTTATAAGTTCGCTCTTGTCTGTTGTCATCATCCACTGCTTCCATGGTATTCACGTATTCGAACTAACATTATACGAGTAAGTTGAGCTTGAACAAATCTTTGTCAGCCTATATTAATATTTTTTACATTAATTGAAGGAGATTCTATATACTGCTTTGTTACTGGCAATCCCCCAGGTTCTAAACTAGTGAGTACCCGAGATTTCTTCCAGAAACAGCAGCTGTCTTTTCTTCATGCCGCGTTCCTTATCCTCAGTGTCAATTTCTGTCAAAACCTTGCAAGGAGCGCTACAATATGTAAGCTGGTGTCATTATTCACCGCATTTAAAACCTGAGTTCATTCCTTAGGCGCTTGATACAATCACAGACCAAGTTCAAAATGATGCTCTTTTTTTGGTTTAGCAGGCTTCACCATACCACAAGTAGAAGACGTTGACAAGCCTCCTTTTTTGATCAGTTTGAACTTGTTGGCATTTCTTTTCGGTAGAATTTTATGGGTATAAAAATGCCGCAAGCAAAACAAGATAGATGTTTAAAAAAAGCATGAATTGATGATTCAAGAACCTTGAATTCTTCTCCTGGGATTCTCACATTTTCAATTTAGTGCTACACCGAGATACTCGAAGTAGTCCAGTTTTTGGTTTATTTTTAAGCCTCTTGCTTTAGCTTGTTTTGCTAAACGTAATAACGCTTTTCTAGATACATTTGGCTTGTGATCAGGCGCCAGAATATCTATGTAGAGCTCTTAACGCAGCTTATCAATTTCCTAGAAGGTCATGTTTTTGAACGAGCTTTCTCACACGACTGATTCAAATACTGACATCACTAAGAGTCGAATGATGAGAAGGAGCAAATCTAACAGTCTAAGTCTTCCGAGTTAAAAATGGGTCACCAAGCGTGCGTAATAAAAGATTATTGCGGTATCAGGTGTTGACATTAAAAGGATCTAAAGAACTCATAAACCCTCTGAGAGGTGTAATTCGGGACTTAGTTAAACGAAAGATGTAATAACGGTCGCGGTTAGGAGTGGTAAAAATTACGGTTACTCTTGCTCACCGCAGTCATACTAATGTTTTCGATACCATAACGCATGAAAGCCTAAATCAACATCAATCCGTCCTAATTCGTCAAATCCTTTATTTATACAATCGGTCGGGCCCTTATCGGAATCACCTGGCGAATATCCACGCGTTTTTTGTTTTTCCTTCATTCCCCCAATGCATTTTACTTTTAAAACCTCACCTGAACGCTCCGTCGAATATAAAACTCCAGGGCGAAAGCAAAAAGGAGAAAGATACCGCGTCACCTGTTTCGATGTAAATCTCCTCGTTTGGGCGAGGGGTCCTTTGTGTCTAATTGGGGAAACGGCCTCTAAGAGAATTTCATTCCGCTGCTTAAAACGCATTCCGTAATTTTCCTAGTGTGAAACGTCGACATGACTGAGCCTCGGAGGATCCGGCGAATCACTTCTCCGTCGTATTTCAATATAAAAGTAAATTAACCCGGCAGGCAGACAATAGAGGGCCAGTATAATTTTTGTGTTCGGGGCCACGGCGCCTCGCCTCTCAATCTCGACAGCAAATCCAAAAAGTATACTCCCGAAGCTGAGAAACATTAGCTCCAACGAAATGGTGGGGATCTAAACCATGCCGGTGGAACTTGCTATTTTCTTCGACAAATTTACAATTTTATATGATTCGTAGATGAAAACAAGTCCTCAAGTCATGGGAAGATTATTTCCAAGGATTTGTGGGAGACAAACGCAACCTTTGGATAATGAAAATGAGGAATCCCCATCTTTGAAGGAAGTGGAAACAGAACGAAACGAAGTTTAAATATGGAGAAACATCTCTCCCAAATTGCAAAAGCTGCTAGACGTAGTGTAGTAAACAGAAAGTACCCTTAGGCAGACAAGACAAAATTGTAAAACATCAAGGAAGTTGAGATTTGAACGAGGTCTAGAACAGGCGACCCACAAAGCACTTTTTGCTGTCTGAATTGAACGGACTTTCATTAAAATGCATGCCTCTGCTGTGCTATCTTCAGGCAGATCTGTTTCGCTACTATCATAGCTCAGCAGTGCGGATTAGGTCTAGTGCAGACAGCAGGGCATAGATCTGGCTWGGCTTGGCCCAAAGCGGTAGCTCCACGTGTTAGAAGTTTTCAACCATAAACTTCTTTAAAATCGTTTAAATCATTAAAGCTATCTGATTATGGTCGTGAAACAAAGAGCACTCAAAGCAATCAGCTTGTTTCCAAGGTGATAATTTTAGTTTAGACAACCTGTTTGCGTTATATAAATGTAATAAAGCCGTTGTAGGAATGCAGACTTGTAGAGGCCGCAAAGCATGAACTCCCCCAACTTTTCTTTCAATTTAGAGACTGTGCTAAGAATACAAAGCGGTTATTAGGAGAATGCAGCCCCGGTAAGGGAAGTTCAAGTGTTTACATATTCAATATTTGCGATAGTAATAATATTCGACGCAGGACTTCAATATCTCGACTGACGTCGGGCAGATTGAGTTTTATGAATCAATTGGAGTTCCGCGTGCGGAATTGCACTCGAGACATTAAGACTAGACTGATAAGCGGAAGCATAAAGAGGAGAACCCTCGGTCTCATGGTTTATCCCTTCCGGCTCGTTTATCAAACGCCTTAATGCGTCAGTTTAAGATTTCTAAATGATAGTGCAGGTTCAGGTTTGAAAAGCGCTGGTATAATAAATGGTCAGATGTCGCTGGCGGAGTCGAATCGGGATCACACGGCGAAACTGAAATGTCGCAGTGGGCCGCCTTAAGCATATAGCCCCAGCAGAAATTCTGCAGGATACCGAGCCGTGAGCTATTGGTCGGTGCTACACATTTTGTCATCCGAACGAAGGCGGCACTCGGTTGAGACCGGACTAAAGTAATGTCGGACATTTGCTGAATTTACTGAAATGATAGATCACGGAACACACCCGGGAATTCACGCTAGTAAGGATATATTCGATGATAACAATGTTTATACGTGAATTTTTAAAATGGCTGTACCGTCAATAAACTCGAGCACACCAATAAACTATTTAGGAACGGTCACGGTCAGAGTCTGAACTAAAGTCTAACGAAGAAAGACATCCTGAAGATGCCCTTTACAAGAGCGAGCGAAAACGCCTACCCTATTTCCTTATCCGACAAAGTCTGTCTCGGAGATCAAGATTTCAATAAACAAAGTAGTTCAAAACACTTCACAACAGAACTTAGAATCTTAAAGAGGTTAAGTAAAAGGTATACGATTTGAATACAATTGACATACAAATAGTTGAGGCCAGCCAACATACTAGCCTAAGCTAGTATTAGCTAATACCTAGGTGATCTGTGGCTAATCCATTTCTAACAATGAAGTAAACAAGAAAATGCATAAGATGGAGAGCCATTTAAAAATTCAACAAAACAACAAGAACGCCATCAAAACAAAGTTGAACGAAATACTAGATAAAATTTTGGAACTACTGATGGAAAGCATGACGACTGAAATGCGAGATAAAGCAAGAAACAATAGAAATTAAAGAGGAACAAATACAATTAAAGACCAAATTTAAACGAGTACGAGACATTATCAAAAAACAACGCGGTGCTAATATGCATTTAACTTCAAGCCGGAAGTCGAAAATGTAAACTACTTTATGGAAAGATTTGTGGTCAAGCGGCACACCATTTTGCAATAATTGACAACCTTACAGTGCACCAAGAATGCAGAAGAGATGAAAATATGGGAAGCTAAAAAAGTCAAAACATTAGAAGCGTTTACAAGGATGGGAGAAAAATTAAAAAAAAACATAAGGTAACTCAGTTGAAGGCAGCCAATGATAGAATTCCTTAAATGAGATTGAGAACCAAACAAACGAAATATTTCTAAGTTCTAAGCTCCTATCGAAGGAGGTAGAAGATCTAAATGCAAGAATTCTACAAGAAATATCCCAGATATTATATACTGCTTATAATAGGGGATTTTAATGTATAAATTTGAATGGAAAAGTACAAATTTTACGTCATCGGCGTTGTTCAATACTACTAGGCATCAATACGGTAAGTGACTTGACTTTAAGAAGGTTAAATCCTTACAATTATTATTATATTACTGTGAAATGATATCTAAGCTGTTTAGAGACGCCTTCTCAGATTTTTTGAAAGGGTTTCAGACCACTCACTCTAGCTGCCTAGCCAGATTTAAATTTGTTGCTTTTCGTACCCATAAGACCTTATGCAGTTTCAGATTTCAAAAATAAACAAGAAGGATACATGCTACAAAGGTGTATTAAGCGAAACCGAGGAATTTATACAAATAGTATCAGCATTTATAATTAATTAATAATTATAGATGGAATAAGTTGCTGATGCAGATGTCTTCTTCATGCCGCTTCCCTTATCATCAGGGTCAATTTCTGGCATAACCTTGCAAGGAGCGCTACAATATGTAAGCTGGTGTCATTCTTCACCGCATTTAAAACTAGAGTTCATTCCTTAGGCTTTATTCAGCAACTTTATCCATCTATAATTATTAAGTAATTATAAAGCTACAGTAATAGGATACCGTTTAACCAAATACATAGCACAGTACCAGTTAATCTCCACTTTTGGAAAGCTCAATTGTCTTGATAAAAACGACATTCCCAGTTTATTGGTTTCGGAGCTACTTAACCAATAGAAAGCATTTTGTATATATTGACACTAAGGGCTGGAAAGATTTATTATAAAAAGCTCTACACAGATATTATGGCGCCTGATCACAAGCCAAAGCGTTATTACGTTTAGCAAAACTAGTTCAAGCAAGAGGCTTAAAAATAAACCAAAAACTGGACTACTTCGAGTATCTCGGTGTAGCACTAAATTGAAAATGTGAGAATCCCAGGAGAAGAATTCAAGGATCTTAAATCATCAATTCATGATTTTTTTAAACATCTGTCTTGTTTTGCTTGCGGCATCTTTATACCCATAAAATTCTACCGAAAAGAAATGCCAACAAGATCAAACTGATCAAAAAAGGAGGCTTGTCAACGTCTTCTACTTGTGGTATGGTGAAGCCTGCTAAACCAAAAAAGAGCATCATTTTGAACTTGATCTGTGATTGTATCAAGCGCCTAAGGAATGAACTCAGGTTTTAAATGCGGTGAATAATGACACCAGCTTACATATTGTAGCGCTCCTTGCAAGGTTATGACTGACACTGAGGATAAGGAACGCGGCATGAAGAAAAGACAGCTGCTGTCTCTGGAAGATATCTCGGGTACTCACTAGTTTAGAACCTGGGGGATTGCCAGTAACAAAGCAGTATATAGAATCTCCTTTAATTAATGTAAATAATTTTAATATAGGCTGGCAAAGATTTGTTCAAGCTCAACTTACTCGTATAATGTTAGTTCGAATACGTGAATACCATGGAAGCAGTGGATGATGACAACAGACAAGAGCGAACTTATAAGGGATTATTAATAAAAGATAATTCAATAAATAATTTATAGAAAGCCGAAAATCCTCGAAACGCAAAACTTTTAATTATCTTGAGGGGTACGGTTGTTGAATCGTCAATTCATGCTTTTTTAAACATTTATCTTGTTTTGCTTCCGGCATTTTGATACCCAGAAAATTCTATCGAAACGAAATGCCATTAAGTTCAAACTTATCAAAAGAGGAGGCTTGTCAACGTCTTCTACTTGTGGTATGGTGAAGCCTGCTAAACCAAAAAAATGAGCATCATTTTCAACTTTGTCTGTGATCGTATCAAGCCTAAGGAATGAACTCTAGTTTTAAATGCGGTGAAGAATGACAGAGCCACCACACGTACCGTTCAAGGGAGGCTATGATATTCCTGCTGCTTGGACGAGCCCTGCGCCACCGACCGACGTGCAGGACCCACAGTCTCTAAGGGAATTGGTTGTTTTATAATATATAAGTTGAATTGTCATAAAATTTAAAGAAACGAATATAAAATTATAATCTCTTGAAATAGTCCTTTCATAACGCCCACCCCTTCAAGGTACTGCACATCCTACATCGTTATATTATTAAATTGAACAAATGTCTTATATTAGTTTGACTAATACCCTGCAGGTACACAGAATGCATTATTGTATTAAACAAATGTCTAATATTGCTAGTTTAACTAATCATTCCATTAAGTTGCCTTTCCAGTTTACAATAGCTATAATGAAGTTATACCAAGCTGGTACAAGAGATTGCATTATTACTTTGAACAAACGTCTAACAGTTAACTTGACCAATCGTGTTATTAATTTGTTTTACCAGTTCACGATAAGCTATAATAACAAAATTATACCCAGCAGGTACGAGAGAATGCTTAATTAAATTGTACGAACGTATAATATGTCAGTTTGACTAACCGTGTCATTAAATTGCCTTTCCAGCTATAATGACGAAATTATACCCAGCAGGTACATGAGAATGAATTATTAAATAAAACAAATGTCTCATATTGTTAGTTTGACTAAGCGTGTTATCAACGTGTGTTACCAGTGTACTATATGCTATAATAGCTAAATATTGAAATTATACCAAGCAGGTATAATGCATTATTACATCGAACAAATGTCTTATATTGTTAGTTTGACTAACCGTTCCATTAAATTGCCTTTCCAGCATTATTACTTTGAACAAGTGTCTAATAGATAACTTGACCAACCGTGTCATTAAATTGCCTTTCAAGTTTACAAGAAAATGGATTATTAAATAGAACAAATGACTTAAAATGTTAGTTTGACAAACCCTGTTATTAATTTGTTTTGCCAGTTTATAATATGCTATAAAGATGAAGTTATACCCAGAAGTTACAAGGGAATGCGTCATTAAATTGAACAAATGTCTAAAATTGTTAGTTACTGTTCTATTTACACCTTTGAGATCTTGCTTTTTTGTGTAAATCTCGTAACTGAAGCTAGTGTACTTTAGCTGTAAATTAAAAAAAAATAAAACTTTAAAGGAGTAAGAGGTAACAGTTGAAACTATTACCTCGAAATGCATCTAAAACTTACCAAATTGCGAACGAGGTAGTAGCGAGGCTGCCGTTTGTTCATGCTTCGAGGCTTCGAGGAGTGGCATCTTGCTTGAATTTCTATAATTTCATCCAGATCACGTTTATCCATTTTGCACTAAATAATTTGGGAATACTAAATACAGAGCTCAAATTTTACATGTTCTATTAGTGTGAGATTTTGGCTGCTAAATAAAAATTTTGCATAGCGGCAAGATATTGTTTCGCATTGAGATCTGGGCAGCTTCGATATGACTACGAGAATGAGTGTAGATGAAATGCAACATTTCGCTGAACGTGAGAAATATGATTGCCGTACTAAGGGCGCTCCTCAGGGATGGTGGCCCTGTTTATTAGGTAATGAAAACCGGACTTGGGAACTTATCTTCTGCGACATCCAGCTGAACAGGCAAAACCGCGGATAATGCTAGCTCACCTTGCCAAAACGCCAAGATCTCTTACGAGTTCTTACTTGCAATGTTGCAGAATTATAAAACTCACTGGGCCAATCTATTGTTGGAATCTATAGTAGCAAGTTTTTATTTTTTAAATCAATATAGGAAGAAATTTTAATCTTGGACCTCGAAACTTGAATTTTGCGCTTATTATGAGCTCTACACAAGAAAAACCTATTGATGAAAAATGACAGAGGGTACTACAGATGCTTAATCATCAAAGTATATGTAATTCAAGTTTTTTCCATTACTTCTTCAAATAATCAAGGGGTGGTATAATATTAAATAATTGTTCCAATATCATCATTAATCAATACACATAATTAAATCCAAGCTCGTCGAAAACGATCTGAAAATCTGGTGAGAATATCCCCCGGTTAGTTCATCTAGACATTTCAAGATCTCGTTCCTTCTACTGAGGATGACAGCTTAGCTACCGAAATAAGAATTTAGACTTTCTAAACCATTGCGTTTAGGGATTTTTCCATAGTTTAATTAGAAGTTAAAACCACACACTTTGTAAAAGCAGATGTAGCTGATTGTAACTTTATCTTTGATCCTTCACGTTCGTTGCTCAGATACATGTAAAGCAGACTGATCATTAATTCTCGATTACCTAAGACGTCAAGTATCTTCATGCAGACGGGGAAGTGATTCGCCGGATCCTCTGAGGCTCAATCATGTCGACGTTTTACACTAGGAAAATTACGGAATGCGTTTTAAGCAGTGGAATTAAATTCTCTTAGAGGCCGTTTCCCCAATTAGACACAAAGGACCCCTCGCCCAAACGAGGGGATTTACATCGAAACAGGTGACGCGGTCATCTTAATGAACGATAATGGTCGCATAAACCAGCACAAACGCAGAAAGGTGTTCAGAGTGGGGGTTCGCGATGTACAAGCAAATTTCTCTCCCCGTTTTTTTGATGGAGCTGTTTAGCAAGGATCCGCGACCGCCTTCATGGAGCACGTTATGGCCCACATTATTACAATCTGCAGCACGTCCATAGCAACCCTTGATCGGTCTATAATTGTATTCAGATGCTCACGTAGAAAATGTCCCATTTCTGGCTTGCGGAACGATTGTTCAACACGTGCTCTAATTAGGAGCAGTTATTGCTGCAGTGAAAATCCTGTCTCAATCCACAGCTGTGGATATTATCGCTCCACCTTATACACGCGGCGATATACAGGGTGTCTCTAAAACACATCCTTGAGGCAAAAAGTCGCTCGATCCAAAAGTGGATGATTTTCAATATGCCTGAAACCTGAATGGTTCATCTTCAAATCAGTTTCGTTTTTAAACTTGCAACTGTTTATACATGTCATGTAAAAAAATTAAAATAACACATGCTAATTATTATTTGCTTACCCAACCTCCCATCCATTATACTAAAGGTCTTCTTTATACATGCCTCTTTGTAAAATAGCGGCAGGTCACTTACTTCCGTAATGGACATTATAATGATAAGTTGGGTTAGATCGTCATATTTCAGCCGAATGAATTGGTTGCAGCATTTTTACCACATTTTATAGAAACACCCTGTATATAGCCCGCCACTTCTTATCTTATTGCACAGAGTTGTACAAAAATTTATACCTTCCAGTTACGCATTCAGTTACTTACGCCCGAAGTTACCATACTCTGCAGTTCTCGGTGAGCCTTTGGCAAGATTACTTCTAAGAGGATTACACCGCATTGTTTATAACTCAAGGCTTGTTATAATCGGAGCAGAAATGTAATTGTCTGTGCGGAAGTTGTGTTTGGATTGTGGAAAACTTGGTCAGAGCGGTTTCGCGAATAATAAGAATCTGAAGATTTAAATCTTTGAAACTGTGGTGGGTGTTTAGTGAAGATGGCTAGTTACTTGATTCTCTTACCTCTTTTACTTTTAAAATGCTAAATTCAAGTCTCAAATACTACTAGATTTGGTAAATATCTTTGGTTTTCAGGATCGTAACCTTCTGAATTTAGTTTCCAAAAAATAAATCAACGCTATTTAGTGTTATAAAGTAATTTGAAACTTGGTTATCTATTGTTTACTTTTTGTTGCAGTTGCTTTTTCATGGATGTATTTCTCTCCACACACCTACCCTTTAATCATTTTTATTAAGACATACTATATCGAAAATTGAATATTATAGATTTAAAAGCGTCATTTGAATTTAAAGAAATCCTACAAAAACATTTTGCACYAATCATAATCCTTTTGCAATAATCACTTCTACTCTCCGTGTTTTATTTCGCTTCTATAGTAGTTAGCAGACATGACGTTAATATTATTTAAAACTACTAGTTGTTTGAACTCTCCTGCTTCATGGAGTCTCCTTTAACACTAATCTCAAGCCTCTAAGAAGAAGAAGAAGTCTTCCAGCTAAGACAACAGTTTAGCAATGCAGTTCCCGACTTCATTACATTAGCTTGGGATGATTTCGGTACTTTTTGCGGACATTTTTGTGCCAAATTTGCCTAATTTGTGTCGTGGCAGCCTCCGGTCTAATCTTTGGCCTGTCATGTTCGCAGGCAGGCGGAGAACGGTCGCTTTTACTCTATACACTGCGTAAGCTGCAACAAAAGCTATTCATGGAACAATCAAAACCAAAGGTGTTTTTGCTTGAGGGGATCATCAGTTCGCCCTGAAAGAGCCAACTGGGTGTCATTAGCTGCGGGGGTGGGTCTGGCCTTTTGATGCCCTAAAAACTGCATTTGGAACGCAATAAGTATTTGCATTTGTTTATGTACCAAATATCATGAAGATGTTAGCAACTTATTGCTTTCATAGCCATCGGTGACATCCCCAGTGCTATTATAACTGAAAATAGAAAATGTAATCCTATCTGAGTTAACAATGACTTGGGTTTGCCAGATCTGAATATGCGGTGTGGAACGGCAAATGAAAAGGTAACAGCTAAAAAATTCCTTGCAAAAGCGCTTCTAATTGCTGTAATGTGGTCGGCAAGTTTTTCGCGCTGGTTTCCTCTTAATCTGATTATTTTCGTCCACTAGTCTGGCAAGTTACGTTTACAGGCGGTTTCATTATTAAAATTACTCCTTTATAAGAGGTGCACCAGGATCTATGTTTTTTAATCGGCTGTATATAATGGTTTTGTTGGGTAAAACTACTACTTCACAAGATGCAATGTGGATTCATTGAGCTGTTTTCAAATATGCTATAACTACAGTTTGTGAAAGCGAGAACTCCATAAATAATATCAGAAAGTATTCATGTTTTTAATGAGAAATTAAAATTGGAATACTTCGTCTATAACATAAATACAACAATATATATCTTACTTCTTGATTGCTTAGAATCTTGAATGCTGACATCGCTTTGTAATTGTTAAGTAGTTTAACTTTATTAGTTGAATTGTTATTTTTACTTGTATAGTATTTTTACCATTTTATTATAAAAAAACAGAGATTGCAATAATATGTTGGTCGAATAATATTAGTAGTAGGAATGTGGGTGTTCAAAGCCAGTGAGGATCACTTTTGATACCATCTTAAAAGCATTGAGGATCAGCAAAGTTGATCCTCACGGCGAATTTCTTATGGGCGAGCTGGTTCTAGCAAACGCTCTCCCGACGGGCAACGGACCCGCATCGCGTGCAGGTTATCGAATAGGTTATCGCACTGGTAAAGATTATTTTTAACAAACTAAAAATTCTAAACAAACAACGATTGACGTCACAATAGTGGAGGGGATATGTTTATATAAAAAGAAATCCGTTTCGAAGTCTTAGTTTTATTCCAAATGAAGATGTGGGCAGCAGAGTTGGCCGCCGGCGAAGAAGAGCCAGAAAGCCTGCACGATGCCATTGTCAGGCTGAGCAGCGTGTGTTTTCACCGTTACATGCAACTGTCTCGAGAAGCCATATATGGTGACGAAGGTTTCGAACCCAGCCAAGAACAAATAAACGAACCCTTGGTGGTTAAAGAAATGTGCGATAAATATATCGACGGCGAATGGATTCTGGACGTATTTTTGAAGAATGTTGTGGACAATGGCTACGAAGACTACCTGGGCAAAGAGGTTCTGCATCTAACTGGAGCACAAATCATCAAACACGGTCTCTTTGAGCTTCTGGACAGGGTGGAATCCACTTGGGAAGATAAAGATAAGTTTTACGATTAACATTTCTGTTAAGAAAGTATTGTAAATATTATAAACTGCTATACAATAAAAAAATTATATAAAATTTTTTACTCTTTTATTTATTTAAATGTGGAGGGGGGAGGGGTTAGGTAAGAAAAAAAACAGGTAAGTAGACACACACACACTTTTATTCGATATTATAATGACCCCATGCATAAGTAGATATTTTATCTCCTTTTATAAAACGTTTATCATCTTCGAAATTTAATGCTAATTTACGCAAACTCTGCGAATACATAGTATGGATCTGCGATCTAAATACAATCATGTCGCCGTAAACAGGTTGCTCCTTGTACAAGCAATCTCTGTAGTTGTCCAAAGTGAGTCTGTCAACGGCCATTCTTTTGACGCCTTTTGCCTCTTTGGTATCTTTGTTGACTCCGTGGACGCTAAGCAAATACATTTTAGATCGCAGACCTATAAACTCTTTCATAATTCTAACTTTTAATTCATCCTTAAAACAACCTAATTTTTTCTTATTTACGAGCGGTATACCGTGAGCATTGTCCGGATCGTATTCTGAGGTATCGAAATGGGCAGCGACATCTTCTTTTATATCTGCGTAAAAATCATCTGTTTGAATAGTATAAATGAAAGAATCAGTGTCCATGTAGTTTAAGATCAAATTGTTTTTAAATTTTGGCAACATGTAGCCATAATGAAACTGGTACATAAACCATTTAGACAATTCCAAGACTACGAAACCCAGATAAATGGGTTTATCATAAAAAGTGTATACTCTGTTTAACTGAATGGCAACCATGTCTGGAGTAAGTTGTGTTGCGCTGTGAAAATTTGGTTTTGCAATAAGAGCCCGTGCTCCCAAGTGACGACCCGAACTTTCCCAACTTGTAGCAATTCTAACATCTTTGCGTTTATCGACATTCTCCATAGTTTTGCCATAAACAGCATTGTTTTTTAATTTAAAGTAATCTTTTTCAAAATCGTTTGTGGCCAACGAACGATAATGAGTATTCAGATCGATATATTTTTTTAGCCAGCGAGACTGGTTAAACTGTAGCGCGCGATGTACTTTAACCAATTTTAAACCAAAGTGTAGACACTGTTGAAAGTTCCTATAGTGTATGATGTAATTCTTTTTGGCAGTAAGATCTGCTATCAACTTTGGAAATTTACCAACGGGACTCTTTTTGTTTTCGGCACAAAATGGCAGATAGTTGTGTACATCATGCAGTTCTTCGGGATAGTCCAAATCGACTTCGAAAATGTAACCAATCTCAGAGTCTTCCGGTATGTCCATGATTCTAATGTCTTTAACCCGTTCAACCCATTTGAAACCGCCGAAAGGAAGCATTTTACTCATACTTAAACCATATAGATTATTCGCATCCACAAATGTGCAAAAAGTTGACTATTTTTATCATAATCAGGTAAATATTTATTATTCGCGACAGAATGTCTGTGTGAACACTGTGTTAGTCCTCCGCGGATACCTCGCTTAATAAAGCAATGCATTTCAAAGTCTGTTAAGTGTTCGAGTTTTACTTCAGTATATTTCAACATTGCCTGCCAACTTAATCCGGGGATAGTGAAAAAATTGGCAGGATCCAAGTTGTAAATTTTGCGACACAACTGTCGAAAATTTTGAAACACCTCGGCCAACAACAAAACATCCGTGACTAAATAAATTCTTAGATAATCCCACAAAGTGCGACAATCGAACGCTTTCCATACTTTCTTGGCATGCTCGTAATCGTCGTCACAACACTCTGTATCTGTTAGTTTATTATAAAAATGTTTTTGAGAAGGAAGTTCTGTCTCTGCTAAACGGTCCCAGCAATTTAAGTACTCATAAGGAAATACGCCTTTTCTTGTAACCAATTCAAATTGCTCGTCGTTTTTAAATTCCCGACGCAAGCATGTAAACTTTGACGATGGTAAATTTTGAACCAGTTTTTCAAGACTGCTTTGCATAAATCTGGCCGAGTCGAGGAACCGCAATTCGATACTTTCATCCCGACTAACACGAATGTGTTTGGATATGGAAACATACAGCTCTTTATTCAAAGGAATTAAACCAATGGGTCCTTTAATATTGTTTAATGATCGCACAAATAAATGACAATCGTAACCGGACAAGTTGTGAAAAATATGGGGAAAAATTTAGGTTTTCTGTACAATATATTGCAATCGCGATGGCTGGGTCCATTGTAGAGCGAGGTGAAATGATTATGATCGGCCACACGGTCTTCACCCAGAGGTTTTTCGCAAATATGACAAGCAGGACAAGTAGCATGATAAATTTTTTGTTCTTCGGTAAGAGGTTGCATTGGTTTTGGGTTTTTATAAATCTCGAGATAAATTTTTGTCAAGTCACGTGCAAGTGAATWCACAAACTGGTCTGCAGTCATAGGAACTGAGAATGTAGTACGAATATGCGCAGGGAACATGCTGTTGTGTGGTTGTCGTAGACGAAGTGTTTGGATTGGGCATACAAGTGTCTACACTTTGTAAAATGCATTCAAAGTCTGCATATACACAAAAGGGAACTTCCATTTTTTTCTTATAATTAGTAAAACTTATCACTGAATCAAGAGGGTCAGGCATTTCCGTCACTATGCGATTACAAATTTTTGAATGGGCTTCTAATTTGCCTTGAGTTGAAAAATGCAGCAAACAATAATTACAAAAATAATGTTTAAGTTTATGAGTTGTTACTTGCATTCGAACAAAACGCGATAAATATTTTATCCAGACATAGTGCGCAATTTCGTTGCGTTGCAAGTAAAGTAAATTAATGTGTGTAGCTGCATTTTGTTTTTCAGAACGGTAATAAGGCCCGATAATCTGATCTCCTTCCAAACCAAATACATTTACACTTATATTGTTATTAAGCGTCTCAAATATTGACACGTCGCTTATTTTTAAGGGAAACTGCAAGTTGCCAAAATTTATTGTGACACCATTGGCTAGAGTAATACTATTTGCACAAATATCCCTAACCATATACGATGACGTTCTATAACAATGTTCTTGCACAGGATATAAAGCCGAGATGACTGCCCATTTGAAACAATAAGGATCGTTATTGTTAACATTTACACACGCTCTCTTACTTTGAATTGAGCGAGGCAAGGGAATGAAACTGGAACCCCTAAGCGGTTGATATTTGTTAAAATTTATTTCCAGGTGAAGAATACAAATCAAACTCCAACTGGATTTGCTTAACTCAAAATTTTCCATTTTTGTGAGAATTTGACCGCACATATCTTGGTATATCGCTCGTACCTGAGAATCGTCTTGGACTGTTTGCATTTTAGTTTGAAAGGACTTTATACTAAATTCTTCAGTTTCATCCGTCATCCTCACGTACTCCGCAAAAAGTTCAGTACTCAGCTTGTATGCTTGGTGTTTGCGTAGACGTTTGATTAATTCCAAAACTGCACTTTCTTCGATAGATTGTAGAAACTTTACGCAGTCCAAATTGGAATAATCGTTGTTTTCGATTAGCAGCGTCACTATGCGTTCTTGAAAACTGCTTTTAATAACCTGAAACAACGAAAAAAGTCAGGATTTTTTTTTGTTTCTTTATTTTAAACTTGACTCTGTKGTTACCTTAAATCCGTCCTGTGTAACAACAGCAGCTTTCATTTTATGACTGGTAGATCTCAAGTGTTTCGACCACTGGGCAAGTGGAACCTCTATTAAATTTTCATTCTGCTCAATATTGTCGTTTTCATTCTCTAAATAATGCACAGCACATTATTAAGAGAAGCGTGGTTAACAAGAGTAGTTAAACGTACCCGTTGTAGCATGTGTGCGTTTGTGTTGATTAAACAGCCTTTTTCCGGTAAACATCATACTGCAAACATCACACAGGAAATCATCTGACGGTGTAGAAGCGGCAGCAGCATGGGTTCGTGTATGTTGTCTTAAAAGCACTTTTAGCGGAAACGTTAAACCACAAATCTCGCATAGATATTGGCGGGTGTCCAGTTGATCATTGTGTTCCCCACTCGTTCCACTAGTATTTTCATGAGACCTCATATGTCTACGTAAGTTGTCTGTTCTTAGTAAGATACCGCATACTTCACAACAACTGCAATTGGTATTCGAATGCACTGTTTTTAAATGTCGTTTAAAGTTGCTGAAACTCGTAAAGCTTAACCCGCAAAGATCGCAGCAAAGAGGCATTGTGTTTCTATGCTGATACACAATCAAATGTCGGGAATTGTTCAGGTTTTTGCTTTTATCACTTTTCCTTGATGCGTGCAGTGGAGGGAGTAAGAAAAGTATTGGGAAAGGAAATTAGAGAAAGTGGAGGGAGAACTTCTATTTAAACTCACTGCATTGTAGAATGTCACACAAGTTTCACACGACTTCTGTTGATTAAAAGCATCAGCTAAAAGCTACCACAAGTGCAAAAATGGAGAAGACTTCTGCTGCATTCGCCGCCGTCGATGACGCTACCGCTGCTGCAACTTCCAACATCAGGAAGCCTCAAAAGCATCAGAAGAGCGACAACTTGCTGGAGAAGTTCAACACGCTCAACGCTTGCAAGTGGTTAAACCTAGAGTCGATGGAAAAGAACCGCCCGTACAAAGTAAATAGTCTGCGTAGGGCGGACACAAAATTCGGAACAAGAATCATTGCAGAGCTAGACGAATGCTTCAAGATAAATTTACCCGAGAGGTACAATGCCTTTACCGACAAGCAATTGAATGAATTGGGCGGCGGCAAAACCTACCTGATCAATAAGGGACGCGATGGAAAGAGTTACAAGCTGGAAATGACCAAGTTCCAGGCCGTTTTTTCKCCCGCATCCCCAGAGTCGGAACAACAACAACGTCAACAGCAATCACAGCATCACCCAGAGGACGAAGGCGTTGATGAAGTCGACGGTTTCGACCCCGATACGACCGCCATGAGATTCTACTCACAAAGCTATTTTTAATATAATAATATTTAAGTGGATGTATTTGTACTCAATAAAGCATGTATGTGGGTAATATATTAAACAGTTTTATTTATAAAACATCATTGCATCCCAACGGTAAGTTATGAGTCATTAACTCAAATTGCTGCATGAGGGTTCGACCGTTGCATCCTAATGAAAAGTTATGTGCCATATGAGTTATTAATTCAAACTGATGCATGCGGGTCCGACGCTTGCACACATACACATACACAACAATGCGCTCTATGCATATGGTTCTCGTGGGAACGAAAAATTTAATTTAATTCATTTAGTATATATATAAACGCGAAGACTTTGTCCAACTACAGTTTAGTACTCTCCAGCTGCTGTTGTCGTTGTAGTCGTCGTTGACACTCTTGTGACCACACAAAGTTAAAGATGTCTGCCGAAGCCAAGAACGTTATCAAAAAATTTAATTGCATAAGTGCAATGCACAAGTATAAATGGATCACCGTGGAGGACATGACGCCGGGGAAAAGATATTCTGTGACCAACGCTAAGAAACACCGCACTACGTATGGTGAGCGAGTTCTTTTAGAACTAGGCCAGAAGTACCAGATGTACCTAGACGAGTGGTACAACATATTAGCCGTCGAGGATTTAAAAAAGATTGTTAAACATAGAATGTTTATTGTTAGGTTCAATAATACTGTAATCCTTTTACCTTAAATAAAAACAAGTTTTATATTTTACAAGTGTTTTATTCACTATTAAATACAAAGTGCTTTATTAAAAATACATTTTGTAGTGCGCAATATCCCCAGTGTGAAGTGCATCTTATTACACTATTAGGATCTATCGAATTTCGTAAAACGCGAAAACTCTCGCAGCCAATCTCCTCTGCATTCACAACAGGTAAGTTGTGATTTAGTAGGTCGGACACCCAGGTTTTCTTCTCTGCTCCCTTCACGTACACCACGCTGGAGCTGGGGGGCGCTTCCAGAAGGAATCGCTGAACTACGTCCAATGGCACGGACCCGTCCTCCCATTTTATTCCATGGTAGTTCTTTTGTAGCCACTTTACTTGTCTATATTCCGTGAATGACAATGTGTTTATCGGATATGGTGAGCGAACGATAAATGTGTAAAATTCTCCCGATGGGGGAACCACTGCAACCTCTTTGAAAATAAATTCGTTGTCCTTTCCTCTTAGACCCTGGACATCCATCACAATCCAGTTCGTTGTTGACGATGACGGTCGAGCCATGGTTAGCAGGATATCAACGAAGAAACCGGTTGATGTAAGAAATAAAACTATTCATTCTTCGCTTTCGACCAAGCTTTTATATCAACCGTCTCACATCCCCAGTGAGTGGGGAGTAATCGAATATTCTATCATGGAGCAATAAACAGAACGCTGACGTATTGGCTGGTATGCCACCATTTCCCGTTTCAAACTCCACTTTGATATCTATAGAACCCGTCTTAATCTGTTCGTTTTGGTGTCGGCAATCAATTACAGCAATTGGAGATATATTCTTAAAATTTGAGGGATCCAACAAAGGACACGGATTTTCATCGTAATAAGCCTCTTGAAACTTACTGTACATATAATACAATAAGGCATATCGATTTTCATCAAAGGAAACATGCAAATTTTCATACGGAAATACTTGTGAATTAAGATGAACTTTCACATTGTTTAGTTTACATGGACTGAATTCGCTAGGATTTTCTCTAAGATTGTACAACTTGTTTGTCTGCAATGCAAAAATGACAAATCGGGGCTTTTCCAACTGGTTAGAAGTTTTCACGCGCCAAATATTCGATGTCGACTGCGGCACGTTGGGAAATTCATAAAGTTCCCAGCTTCGAAAGCTGATTTGAATCGAACGAGAACTTTGAATCGTCTGATACAGTTTGAGACGTTCTGCATCATTCAGCGTAATGTGAGGTACCTTCCAATTKATTTTCTTGATATTAAACTTGTACTTTGCAAGAGCTGTTTTCACATAGTTGTCATCCGTCTTAGCTCTAACTAATATCAATTCATGTTTGGCGTTTGGTATAATTTTCTTATAATCTTCGGCGAATCCAAGTAACTTGTTCAACAGTATGCAAAAGTTGAACTTTCCGTTTTCTGTCGATAACAACCGGTCATCTTTTAAATTCTATCCTGCATTAAGGAGAGCATGGCTTTCACTTGGACTTAGAGAAATATAATTTTTTAAAGACGTCGAAATGCCCACATTTTTAGTACGATCTATTTCGATTGCATTTAATTCGTAGCGAATTTCCTCAAACATGAAAGCAACACAGTTGTTGGTAAGTTTAATTGTATTCACCGCAGCATCATTCTCATCTGTCAAAGTTCCTTCAACGTACAAGAAACTTTCTGACGGTATCAAAACCAAGTCCTGATGATGAACACAGATTTGGATAGTGTCGCTTGGATTGTATGATTCTATAAATGGCGAATACGTATGGAATTCTTGTTTAATTATAGATTCATCAAAACGAGGAACCTCCATGATGTTCAACAGGTCGCTCATTTTTATGCAAGTACCGTTAGCCCCAACGATTTTAAAAACTGTCTATTTTCCTTCGTTAAACGCCTTGGTGCAGCTCGTTTGAATCTGCTTGTTGATCGTTTGACACTCAGGTCACAACTAACCTGTTTAGGTGCTGATGGCGAATATTTATTGCAGTTACTGATGTTCTTGTTCTTGTTAAAAATAAGCATGTCTCTTTTTTACTGCTGGCTCTGACAAGGACACACAGCTTACTAAGGTGAATCCTTATGAGCAAAACTTTATATAACAGTCTAGGTAGACGGTCTCAAATGTAAAATAATCGTAATTGTTTCATTTCGAAAGTTGAGATCGTTTCCATCTTGATCTACCAGTCTGACAGTAACGGAGTTAATACAAGTTCCGTTTACAGGTAAGTAAATAATATTCTTTGGCACCTCGTTAATCTTGTAGCCAGGCAAAACGTTGGGGGAGAATTCATGTATAGTGTGAACAAGTCTATTATTGTGGTAAGCTCCGGTAACTATATTGCACTCTACGCGAATCGATGTAACTTTATTAATATTTACGGGCAAATCAGATTCCACGAGTTTGTTGGGTTCTATAATGCGCTTACTAAATCCCAAAAGTGAACCGATCGAACGTTCTTTGTTAAAATATATAGGATGAGTGCTTTTGACTTCAGTCCTCAATGTATTCGTGTTCGCGCGAATATTGACTATAATACTACTCTTTTTTTCTTTCAAGTAAGTTTCAATGTACTCTGCAATAGCCTCCAGTTCATATGCTCCTTCTGCTAGTACTATAGTTTGATTGCCAACGTGAAACAGATTGTTGCTTTGGTCAATATTCGGTATACTCTTATACGTAAAAAGACTCACTAAACCGCATTCGTACGGCGTTGTCAAGTCTATCGGAGGAAAATAGTTGGCCGTCAACGAAGACTCGTTGCCGGAAAAACTAAGGATTCTTGACATGATAAAGGACACAGTCAAACTGAAAACATTTATTTCAAGTCGCCTGATTTATAGGTACAATCATATAAAAATAATAAACATAAATGACCACATATTACAGTGTTATCGCTCTGGTATCTATCATAGTTGTACTGCACACCTTCTCCTAGATACTTTACAATTTCCTTGGGCGGTCTCAGGTTCCCGAAACTGTCAAAGTAGAGGCACTGATTCTTGTCTTTATTATAATATGTTGCTACCCAGTGACTGCCGGATTCGTTAGATTTATTCAAGTTGATGATTGCACATTCTTTGCGACGACGTGGCCGTAAAGGCAATTCCTCCAACATGTACACACCTCGAAAATTAGGAATTTTCTTTGTAAATTTGTGCAAGTCGTATTCATTGAGTGCTCGATCCGGCAGTACACTTAAAAGTTTTTTGGTCTTAAAAAAAGACCCAGCCCCTWCTTGTATGGTTTGAGATACAGGCCTTTTCCAATAGCAACTGCCTCCATGGTTCTGTTGTGACGTTCGCTTTCGGCCAATTGCTGACGAGCGTTTTTTACATCATTCACTGCTTTAGAAATACTGGCTGCTCCAGACGCAATACTTCCTATTGATGTAAGGGCGGCGAAAATAGGCAAGAGGGCTGGTAATACGCCCCCAGTCTTTGGAATTCGAATGACCTGAGTTCGAGGTAACTTTGCACGTTTTCCCGTGACAGTCTTTTTTGCTTCGAGACAGCAAGTTCAATAGCATCGTTTAAACTTGCAGGTTTCTTCAATTTCAAAGCAGTTTTCGTTCTTTTTATGATATCGCGCAAAGGAATTTGCTGATTTGCAAATGCATTCTTCTTCTTTTTAAACACTTGGAACCCTTACTTTTGCGTTGATTGATGTTTTTCAATCCCATCCCTAGCTTTGCTTTGGCTTTCATCGCGTTAGCCACGAGCCAAGCAGGTATTTTTTCACCTAATAATTTAGAATCTTTTGATAATACTCGTTGCCAGGCCTTTTCAGCGAGTATCAGGTCGGCTTGATTTCTAGCGCGTGTATCTTTCGTTTGCGAGTAGGCAATGTCGTGTTCTTTACAAGCGGCGTCTAAGGGGTTAATCGGAATGTCTCCACGCTCAAGCCTTTTCTGTAATTTTGTACCTGCACCACAAAATCTAAAAGATTGTAGATGCGCCTCGAAGGGTAGGTTGTCTATTAGCGTATTTAGCAGTCCCGCACCACCAACACCAGGACGATGATTAACCCTGGACTTTGAAATTTTCAACATTTTATACGAAAACGCTGTGATGTCTACACATGCGTGTTTTGTTAGACACTAACTTTTCTTTAAATGGGTCGTTCTATTTATTCTTTAGGCAGTTGTTGATATGCGCTTCCTTCGGCAAGAAGAGAAATTACCTGTTACCAACATAGATGCGAGCTTCAATGGGGACACCAAGAGACCTTGCAGGCACAGCAAGCTCTTGCCCAATACGATACGGACACTGATTGTGGGTCCCTCAAACTGTGGAAAAACCAATTTGTTGATAAATTTACTCGAACATCTCAACGGATTAAAATTTGAAAACGTTTACGTCTACTCAAAGACGCTCTATCAACCAAAATATGATTACCTTCGTAACCTGCTTTCTGGAATCAAGGGCATCGGATACTACACATTTTCGGAGCACGATGAAGTTATTCCACCTGATGAAGCGAAACCAAACTCCATTTTTATTTTTGATGACGTGGCTTGCCAGAAACAGCATCATATGAGAGACTACTTTTGCATGGGACGTCATAGAAATATTGATAGTTATTATTTATGTCAGTCTTATACACACATTCCAAAACACCTAATTAGAGAGAACGCAAATTTGCTTATAGTTCATGTTTGTGATTTGTTAAA
>QCXZ01000035.1:356571-392217 GCA_025024175.1 Rhyzopertha dominica | reverse complement strand
CCAAGCTTTCGATTTTATCTTAAATCTTCTTCAGGGCTTCTACAACATTTATAACAGTATGTACCTAAAACTACATGTAACTCGTAACCTTACTGAAATTGAGGTTTATAAAAGGGGGCCAATTTTATCTTCCAAATCTTGCATAACTTATATAATTTGATTGAATTTGAAGTTTCATTACAGGTTTGATTAATGACAAAATATGAAAGTTGCAACTTAGCCACCACATTTTTTTCATAAATTTATGCCTGCCGATTTACTATGATTTTAATATTTCTTCTGATAATAAATAGGTGTAAATATTACTCAAATTTTGTGTATCCGATTTTTTATTTATTGTGTTAGCACTTTTATTAATTTGGTACATTTCTAAAATCAAACGTTTATTTGTAACATTCTCTTTTTCTAAAATTTTTACTTCTTCCCAATTTATTATGTGATTATTTCTAATTACGTGTTCTCCTAATGAACATCGATCTCTATCTTTTCTAATATCACTTTTATGCAGTGCTATCCTACTGGATAGCCACTGCGATGTCTGTCCCACATAAATTTTTTCACAAGTATCACATTTTAAAGAATAAACAACATTCGATTGATATTGTAATGGAATTTTTGATTTCAATTTGCTAAATAGATTTGAACCCTTTTTAAAAATTTTTAATGCTATTTTTATACCCTCATTTTGAAAACTTCTAATTAATTTTGTTGCCAAACCTGTAATATTTGGAAGAGATCCAAACCGAGATACTTCTGAATTATGATTACTTTGAGAATCATGGTTTTCTTGCTGCTCCACTCTGTCTAAAACATTCACCGAATTTAAATTTTGTTGATTAATCGCACAATCGTTTTGTAAGTAATCAATAGTAGAAAATAAAATTTTGTTTATCAAAGTTTGCGGGTAAGAATTTTGAAGTAACATAATTTTTAATTTTTGTAAATTCTTATTTATGTAATTTGGATGTGAGATTTTTTTAATTCTGTGTTTCATTTGCCTAATAAAGTTAATTTTAATTTTAATTGAGTGATTTGACAAAAAATTTATATATCTGCCTGAAGAGGTGGGTTTTTGATACCAATCTAAGACAATCTTATTATTTTGCCGTATTACTTTTGTATCTAGAAACGGTACACCACCATCCACTTCTCTCTCAACTGTAAATTTTATATGTTGGTCGAAAGAATTGAAAACCATTATAATTTCTTCTATGCCAGAGGTTGGAATTACTAAAATTAAATCATCCACAAATTTTTTTATAAATGTTATGTTATATGTCAATTTTGGTATACTTGAATTTAGAAGTTCGTCCATTACATACTGTGCAAGTATAGGACTTAATTTTGAACCCATAGCGCATCCAAAAATTTGTTTGTAATATTTGTCCTCATAGTTAAAATAATTGTTATCTAATATGAATGATACCATTTCTATAAAAAGTTCTCTTCTTTTATAATTTGTATTAATTTTTGAACATTGAAAAAATGGGTCAATTTTATTCCATTTTTCACTCAAAATTTTGATCACCAAAGATTTTGAAATGTTTCCAAAAAGATTGACCACATCTAGCGATACTATTTCATGTCCCTGTGAAATTTCTATATTTTTAACTAACTCGGCAAAACTGAAACTGTCTTTTATGTAATAGTCATTATTGGTATCATACGCCATTGTTAAAATGTCACAAATTAATTTTGATAAATTAGTCATTGGACTTTGTATACTTGACACTATAGGTCTTAAAGGTGTGTTTTCTTTGTGAAGTTTTGGATTGCCATAGATTCTCGGGCTGACTGAAATATAGATTTTGTTAGCTTTAGCTTTTTGTGAAGTTATATGTTGTATTTTTTCTAGTTTGCTAACATAAGTATTAGATTTTGTTTGAACAGTACGTGTAGGATCACATCTAAGTACTTTMAAATAGTTTTCGTCCGAAAGAATGTCATTCATTTTAATTTGGTATTGTTCTTTATCCATGACTACTGTTACGCATCCTTTGTCACTATTTAAGGTTAATAAATTTGGATTTAATTTTAAATAATTCTGAGTTTCTTTGTAAAGTATATCTGTTTGGTTTTTTACACCTTTATTTTTATGTATAAATCCTGATATGATACTAGCAAATTTAGCTCTATAGAAATCTCTTTTATCTTCAGCTATTAGGTCTAAATTATTTTCGATGTCAGCAACAAGTCTACCAATATGTATGTCTTTAACATTAGTTTTGAAACTAAATTTATGGCCTAACGCCAAGGTAGTTTTGACATTTTGAGGTATATTAGTCTTGGATAAGTTTACAAACCACTTTTCTTGAATGTTAATTTTATTGTTTAAATTTTGTTTAAGTTTATTTAATTTATTTATATTTCTTACCTTAATTTTGTAAAAAACTGTATTATACTTTATTTTTTGTCTCCTCTCATATTCATAAATTATGAATTGTGGTAGTATCTGTTGCAACTCTGATTTTATGGTATAAATTAGTTTGGAATTTTTTGTAATTAGAAAATTAACGTGACTGATTTCCAAATTTATAATTCTAAACATTAATCTTCTATTAAAATCCAAAATTTTTTTCTCAACATGTTGGTTGTCATCTCCAAATAGGCTGTAAAGACTCTTCACGCTGTTTGAGACATGATTTGGTACAACGCCATTGTTTTTGCATTGGTGTAAAAAGATTCTTCTGTTTATGAGATTGGCCGCCTTGGTGTTAAGATTGCTCCATTGCTTTAACGAGTAGGATGTTTTCGTTCCAAATGATCTTCTTATTTCTTCATAGAATCCCATATATGTATTTATAACGTTAAATGGAAATAGCAGTCGTATTTAATTATATTTAAATCTTCGGTTTAAGGGGAATTCGACTTTTGTTGAAATTATGTAAACTCTTTTTTCTTTGCCAAGCTTTCGATTTTATTTTAAATCTTCTTCAGGGCTTCTACAACATTTATAACAGTATGTACCTAAAACTACATGTAACTCGTAACCTTACTGAAATTGAGGTTTATAAAAGGGGGCCAATTTTATCTTCCAAATCTTGCATAACTTATATAATTTGATTGAATTTGAAGTTTCATTACAGGTTTGATTAATGACAAAATATGAAAGTTGCAACATAGCCACCACATTTTTCATAAATTTATGCCTGCCGATTTACTATGATTTTAATATTTCTTCTGATAATAAATAGGTGTAAATATTACTCAAATTTTGTGTATCCGATTTTTTATTTATTGTGTTAGCACTTTTATTAATTTGGTACATTTCTAAAATCAAACGTTTATTTGTAACATTCTCTTTTTCTAAAATTTTTACTTCTTCCCAATTTATTATGTGATTATTTCTAATTACGTGTTCTCCTAATGAACATCGATCTCTATCTTTTCTAATATCACTTTTATGCAGTGCTATCCTACTGGATAGCCACTGCGATGTCTGTCCCACATAAATTTTTTCACAAGTATCACATTTTAAAGAATAAACAACATTCGATTGATATTGTAATGGAATTTTTGATTTCAATTTGCTAAATAGATTTGAACCCTTTTTAAAATTTTTTAATGCTATTTTTATACCCTCATTTTGAAAACTTCTAATTAATTTTGTTGCCAAACCTGTAATATTTGGAAGAGATCCAAACCGAGATACTTCTGAATTATGATTACTTTGAGAATCATGGTTTTCTTGCTGCTCCACTCTGTCTAAAACATTCACCGAATTTAAATTTTGTTGATTAATCGCACAATCGTTTTGTAAGTAATCAATAGTAGAAAATAAAATTTTGTTTATCAAAGTTTGCGGGTAAGAATTTTGAAGTAACATAATTTTTAATTTTTGTAAATTCTTATTTATGTAATTTGGATGTGAGATTTTTTTAATTCTGTGTTTCATTTGCCTAATAAAGTTAATTTTAATTTTAATTGAGTGATTTGACAAAACATTTATATATCTGCCTGAAGAGGTGGGTTTTTGATACCAATCTAAGACAATCTTATTATTTTGCCGTATTACTTTTGTATCTAGAAACGGTACACCACCATCCACTTCTCTCTCAACTGTAAATTTTATATGTTGGTCGAAAGAATTGAAAACCATTATAATTTCTTCTATGCCAGAGGTTGGAATTACTAAAATTAAATCATCCACAAATTTTTTTATAAATGTTATGTTATATGTCAATTTTGGTATACTTGAATTTAGAAGTTCGTCCATTACATACTGTGCAAGTATAGGACTTAATTTTGAACCCATAGCGCATCCAAAAATTTGTTTGTAATATTTGTCCTCATAGTTAAAATAATTGTTATCTAATATGAATGATACCATTTCTATAAAAAGCTCTCTTCTTTTATAATTTGTATTAATTTTTGAACATTGAAAAAATGGGTCAATTTTATTCCATTTTTCACTCAAAATTTTGATCACCAAAGATTTTGAAATGTTTCCAAAAAGATTGACCACATCTAGCGATACTATTTCATGTCCCTGTGGAATTTCTATATTTTTAACTAACTCGGCAAAACTGAAACTGTCTTTTATGTAATAGTCATTATTGGTATCATACGCCATTGTTAAAATGTCACAAATTAATTTTGATAAATTAGTCATTGGACTTTGTATACTTGACACTATAGGTCTTAAAGGTGTGTTTTCTTTGTGAAGTTTTGGATTGCCATAGATTCTCGGGCTGACTGAATTATAGATTTTGTTAGCTTTAGCTTTTTGTGAAGTTATATGTTGTATTTTTTCTAGTTTGCTAACATAAGTATTAGATTTTGTTTGAACAGTACGTGTAGGATCACATCTAAGTACTTTAAAATAGTTTTTCGTCCGAAAGAATGTCATTCATTTTAATTTGGTATTGTTCTTTATCCATGACTACTGTTACGCCTCCTTTGTCACTATTTAAGGTTAATAAATTTGGATTTAATTTTAAATAATTCTGAGTTTCTTTGTAAAGTATATCTGTTTGGTTTTTTACACCTTTATTTTTATGTATAAATCCTGATATGATACTAGCAAATTTAGCTCTATAGAAATCTCTTTTATCTTCAGCTATTAGGTCTAAATTATTTTCGATGTCAGCAACAAGTTTACCAATATGTATGTCTTTAACATTAGTTTTGAAACTAAATTTATGGCCTAACGCCAAGGTAGTTTTGACATTTTGAGGTATATTAGTCTTGGATAAGTTTACAAACCACTTTTCTTGAATGTTAATTTTATTGTTTAAATTTTGTTTAAGTTTATTTAATTTATTTATATTTCTTACCTTAATTTTGTAAAAAACTGTATTATACTATATTATATTAAAGTATAATACAGTTTTTTTACAAAATTAAGGTAAGAAGTATAAATAAATTAAATAAACTTAAACAAAATTTAAACAATAAAATTAACATTCAAGAAAAGTGGTTTGTAAACTTATCCAAGACTAATATACCTCAAAATGTCAAAACTACCTTGGCGTTAGGCCATAAATTTAGTTTCAAAACTAATGTTAAAGACATACATATTGGTAAACTTGTTGCTGACATCGAAAATAATTTAGACCTAATAGCTGAAGATAAAAGAGATTTCTATAGAGCTAAATTTGCTAGTATCATATCAGGATTTATACATAAAAATAAAGGTGTAAAAAACCAAACAGATATACTTTACAAAGAAACTCAGAATTATTTAAAATTAAATCCAAATTTATTAACCTTAAATAGTGACAAAGGAGGCGTAACAGTAGTCATGGATAAAGAACAATACCAAATTAAAATGAATGACATTCTTTCGGACGAAAACTATTTTAAAGTACTTAGATGTGATCCTACACGTACTGTTCAAACAAAATCTAATACTTATGTTAGCAAACTAGAAAAAATACAACATATAACTTCACAAAAAGCTAAAGCTAACAAAATCTATAATTCAGTCAGCCCGAGAATCTATGGCAATCCAAAACTTCACAAAGAAAACACACCTTTAAGACCTATAGTGTCAAGTATACAAAGTCCAATGACTAATTTATCAAAATTAATTTGTGACATTTTAACAATGGCGTATGATACCAATAATGACTATTACATAAAAGACAGTTTCAGTTTTGCCGAGTTAGTTAAAAATATAGAAATTCCACAGGGACATGAAATAGTATCGCTAGATGTGGTCAATCTTTTTGGAAACATTTCAAAATCTTTGGTGATCAAAATTTTGAGTGAAAAATGGAATAAAATTGACCCATTTTTTCAATGTTCAAAAATTAATACAAATTATAAAAGAAGAGAGCTTTTTATAGAAATGGTATCATTCATATTAGATAACAATTATTTTAACTATGAGGACAAATATTACAAACAAATTTTTGGATGCGCTATGGGTTCAAAATTAAGTCCTATACTTGCACAGTATGTAATGGACGAACTTCTAAATTCAAGTATACCAAAATTGGCATATAACATAACATTTATAAAAAAATTTGTGGATGATTTAATTTTAGTAATTCCAACCTCTGGCATAGAAGAAATTATAATGGTTTTCAATTCTTTCGACCAACATATAAAATTTACAGTTGAGGGAGAAGTGGATGGTGGTGTACCGTTTCTAGATACAAAAGTAATACGGCAAAATAATAAGATTGTCTTAGATTGGTATCATAAACCCACCTCTTCAGGCAGATATATAAATTTTTTGTCAAATCACTCAATTAAAATTAAAATTAACTTTATTAGGCAAATGAAACACAGAATTAAAAAAATCTCACATCCAAATTACATAAATAAGAATTTACAAAAATTAAAAATTATGTTACTTCAAAATTCTTACCCGCAAACTTTGATAAACAAAATTTTATTTTCTACTATTGATTACTTACAAAACGATTGTGCGATTAATCAACAAAATTTAAATTCGGTGAATGTTTTAGACAGAGTGGAGCAGCAAGAAAACCATGATTCTCAAAGTAATCATAATTCAGAAGTATCTCGGTTTGGATCTCTTCCAAATATTACAGGTTTGGCAACAAAATTAATTAGAAGTTTTCAAAATGAGGGTATAAAAATAGCATTAAAAAATTTTAAAAAGGGTTCAAATCTATTTAGCAAATTGAAATCAAAAATTCCATTACAATATCAATCGAATGTTGTTTATTCTTTAAAATGTGATACTTGTGAAAAAATTTATGTGGGACAGACATCGCAGTGGCTATCCAGTAGGATAGCACTGCATAAAAGTGATATTAGAAAAGATAGAGATCGATGTTCATTAGGAGAACACGTAATTAGAAATAATCACATAATAAATTGGGAAGAAGTAAAAATTTTAGAAAAAGAGAATGTTACAAATAAACGTTTGATTTTAGAAATGTACCAAATTAATAAAAGTGCTAACACAATAAATAAAAAATCGGATACACAAAATTTGAGTAATATTTACACCTATTTATTATCAGAAGAAATATTAAAATCATAGTAAATCGGCAGGCATAAATTTATGAAAAATGTGGTGGCTATGTTGCAACTTTCATATTTTGTCATTAATCAAACCTGTAATGAAACTTCAAATTCAATCAAATTATATAAGTTATGCAAGATTTGGAAGATAAAATTGGCCCCCTTTTATAAACCTCAATTTCAGTAAGGTTACGAGTTACATGTAGTTTTAGGTACATACTGTTATAAATGTTGTAGAAGCCCTGAAGAAGATTTAAAATAAAATCGAAAGCTTGGCAAAGAAAAAAGAGTTTACATAATTTCAACAAAAGTCGAATTCCCCTTAAACCGAAGATTTAAATATATATATATATATATATATATAAATTTATTAAGGATATTTCGACCTAGATTAAAACTCTATACTTCCAAGCTTTCGACTGATTTACTCAAGTCTTCTTCAGGGAACTACAAGTGTTATCAACTCTAAACATGTATGCAAATACAAAACTATTAACAATACTTACATATTTTGAATTATTATATACGAACTAGGACATTAATTTATTATTTGACATCAAAATTGAAAGTTGACAAAGCAAAATTTTTCTAAACAAACTGTGATATTTTTTACATACGATTAATTTATTAAACCACAGGATCTTTATGTGGATTATATGATAGTAAATATGAATAAATTATACTTAAATTTTGAATATCTGTTTTTTTATTAATATTATTCTGTTTTTTTATAAATATATACCATTTCCAGAAAAGATCTTTTACATAAATTTTGTTCTTTATCTAAAATTTTAATATTATCAAAATCCATTTTATGTGGTGGAGTATTATCTATAACATGGGTAGTAAGTGCACATCTCTGTTTATTACCCTTGATGTCACTTTTATGTAATGAGATACGATTTCTTAAATTTTGGGAAGTTTGTCCTAAATATACTTTTTCACATGTTAAACATTTTAATTTCGTATACAACATTTGAATTATTCAATAATTTAGTTTTATCTTTTAATTTACTAAATACTTTTTCTACACTTTTTATAGTTTTGCGAGCAACTACAATATTTTCTGCTTTAAAGATTTTAATTATTTTGTCAGTTAAGTTTGAATAATATGGTAAACTTGCATAATTCGTTAAATTTTGTGTACTGTTTGTATTTTGATATATTGTGTTATTAAATGCCCTTGAATTTTGAGTGTAAAGTATTTTACGAATCATTGATTTAGGATAAGAATTTTGTATTAATAAATTTTGCAGTATTTCTAAATTTTTATTCAAATAATCCTCGTGACATATTTTTTCAATCCTATGTTTCATTTCTTTTATAAAATTTATTTTGATTGACATTTTATGATGAGAATTATAATTAATATATTTGCCAGAAGATGTTTCTTTTCTAAACCAGTCCAATTTGATTAAATTTTGATTTGTTCTTATAACCAGACTGTCTAAAAATGGAACTGAAGAGTTTTTTTCTTTTTCAATTGTAAATTTTATATATATATATTAGCACTCCGGGCCTAGTAGGCCCATGGCTTGGTTCACTGTCCTTCTCCAACCCTTCTTGTCCTTAGTTTTCTCTCTCCAGTCCGTTATGCCAGCCTCTCTCATATCCTTCTTCACTTCTTCCTGCCACCTCGCCCTTGGTCTTCCACGCCTCTTTCTTGCACCCATACTTCTTTCCAATATTTTTCTCGGTAGCCTGTCTTGATTCATTCTCGTGACATGTCCCATCCATCTCATTCTGTWGCCCTTTACTACTTGCACAATGTTTGCCTCYCCATATAGCTGTTCTAGTTCTTTGTTAGTTCGTCTTTGCCACACACCTGCCACTGTTTTTCCACCATAAATTTTACGTAGTATCTTCCTTTCCCATATTTGTAATGCATTCTGATCTGCTTTCCCCAATGTCCACACTTCACTTCCATACAACACTACCGGTCTAATTATAGTCTTATATAGTTGCTTCTTTAATTTTCTTGATGAATTTCTGCTATTGAGTATTGGTCTAAGTGCACAAATGCTTCGGTTACCCATCATCAATCTTCTCTATATTTCACCCTGCATGCCAGGTGCTCTGCGGAATTCCGTTCCTAAGTATACACAGCAATCTGTTTCCTTAAACACATATTCTTTTCCTTTCACCGATGTTACTTTCAAAGTGTTCTGATTGTTATATTCCTTGTCAGTCCATGTCATGTAGTTTGTCTTACTTTCATTTATCTCTAGCCCAATTCCTAACGCAGCATGTTCCAATCTACTTATTACTGCCTGTAGTTCCCCTTTCGTTCTTGTCAACAGAACCAGATCATCTGCGAATGCAAGACACTGATGTTTCTTATCATAGACTAGTCCAGTTGTGTTTAATTTAGCTTTCCTAATTACATACTCAAGTGCACAATTAAACAGTACACATGAAAGTGGGTCTCCTTGTCTTAACCCTTCCTGAACAGTGAAATTTTCTGTAAGTTTACCATTTACTTTTACCCTATTACTACTCTCACTCAGAGTCATCTTTATAATTCGTAACAATTTGCTGTTAACTCCTATATGCTTCAATGCTCTGAAAAGTTCATTTCTTTTTATTCTATCATATACCTGCTTGAAGTCAACAAACAGCACAAACGTCTCCTTCTTGTATTCGTAGCTTTCTGCCTGTATTTCTCTTAGTAAAAAAATCTGGTGCACAACTGACCTTCCCCTTCGGAAACCACACTGATATTCCCCAATCTGCCTCTCTATGCCAATAACAAGTCGATTTTTTATGTATGTTGCTAAGATCTTGTAAGCTATGTTTAGCATTGCTATACCCCTATAATTATGTAGCTCGCTCTTATCTCCCTTTTTATGTATGGGTAGTAACACCGCTTCAGTCCAGCTTTTGGGCATTTTCTC
Source organism: Rhyzopertha dominica (assembly GCA_025024175.1). Taxonomy (NCBI): domain Eukaryota; kingdom Metazoa; phylum Arthropoda; class Insecta; order Coleoptera; family Bostrichidae; genus Rhyzopertha; species Rhyzopertha dominica. The sequence continues at coordinate 381,880 of QCXZ01000035.1, read as the reverse complement.
TGTTGTCCATATATTTTGCAATAAAAGGTGTATTTTTCTAATTAACTCGTCACCCCCGTACTTAAATAATTCCGCTACTAATTCATCATTCCCAGGTGTTTTATTATTCTTTAGGTTCTTTACTATTTCTTTTATCTCATCAAAGGATGGTGGTTCTTCTTCTTGTTCTAACTCTTTATTCAAAATATTTTCGACTTCACTAGTACTTGCATCATTTTCTGTATCAGCTCCTCCATTTAGTAATTTGGCAAAGTAGGTTCTCCACACAGTCAGTATTTCTTTTTCTCCACCCACTAAATCTCCTCTATCATCTCTGTAGTAAACTGGCCTACTAACTTTTTGACCACTTATATCTCTTACTCCTCGGTAAAGGTTTCTTATTTCCCTGTTTTTGTAATTTTCTTCTATTTCTAATATGAATTTTTCGTTATATCTTCTTTTCTTTTCCCGCAGTATTTTTTTTACACCTTTTCCTTTGCTCGATGTAAGTTTCCTTGTCTGCCGTTGCTTCCGTCTTCAACATCCTAAGTCTCCCTTCTTGTCTTTTTTTTATCTCACTTTCACATTCTAGGTCATACCAATTCTTATATTTACTGTCCCCTAATTTTTGACATATTTCTGTTGCATGTCTGATCTTATTCATAATGTCCTTCCAAAGAACCTCAACATCATTTATTTCTGGCATACACTTTAAGATTTCCTCCAATTTGACCCTGTACTGCTCCCTGTCTTCCTCTTCATTTAGTACAATGCGTTTTTTAATGTGTCTGGTTTTCCTTTTATTGTTCTTCTTCACTGGTATTTCCTGCTTCAGCTTTATACCCACCAAAAAATGGTCAGTATCTCCGTCTGGTCCTCTATATGCCCTAATATCCTTAATAAACTTTTCTTGGTCCCTTTCAATCAATACATGATCAATCTGATTAACGTATGAACCATCAGGTGCTCTCCATGTACCCTTATGTATATTTTTTTTCTGGAAGTATGTACTCCTTATTACCATCCCTTTCTCTTTAGCAAAGTCAATTAATAATCGTCCATTCTCATTTGTAGCCTCGTGCTTACTGTATTTGCCAATTGTAGGTCGGTATATTTCTTCCTGCCCAACTTTTGCATTAGCATCCCCCAGTATGATTTTGAGATCATATTTTGCCAGTCCCTCATAAACTACATCTAGGTGGCTGTAATAATCTTCTTTTCTGTCTATACTGGCCTCTTCGGTTGGTGCATGAATGTTTATCAGTACAATTTTCTGATACCGACCCCTAATTCGCATGCAGCACATTCTGTCTGAAATTGGCTTAAAATCTACTATCGCAGTTTTCAGTTTTTTGTTTACAATAAAGCCCGTTCCCAACATTCTATTTGACCCTCCACTATTGAAGTACATATAATCTCCTAGTTCCACAATATTTGTTCCCATTTGCTTTGTTTCCTGCAGAGCTACTATATCAAAATTTACTTTATCTATTTCTAGGACCAAATTTTTTAGTGCACCCTCTGAATTTAGCCCCCTCACGTTCCATGTTCCCAGTCTGATATGCCCAAATCCCTTGCATAGCTTTGCCACCCCCAGATTATTTTCCTTTATCAACCTTAATCCTATTTCGCCTTTTCCGTTTTGTTGTTTTTACCTTTGACTTTCATAGTTGTATCGCTGTACCTATCTTCTCTACTCGTGTCCCTTGTCATTGCCTGGTCTTTGTCCATAGTTTTCTTATCCTTCCTGTCATCTAGTTTTTTTGTTCCAACTGACCGCTTTCATTGTTCCACCTCCATATAACACCATTTACAGTTAGTTTCATGTAACCGACCTTTGCATTCCTCTTTTGTTGTCTTTCAACCATTGCCCTCTCTCTTATTTTCTTCTGTATACCTCTCTCACGCTGGGTTAGGTCATCATTTATAAATACAACTCCAGACTTCAGCTCTTTGAGTTTCTTCTTTTTATTCATTATTTCCATCTTCTTCTCAAAACTTTCCACTTGTGCCACAAACATTTGCTCCTTAACTTTATATGCCTTTCTAATTTCAGCTTTGACATCGACTTTTTGTAAAAGAAACTCCTGTATTTTCCCTTTTACTTGACTTTCCTCCTTGTCAGGTATTTCTAATCCTGTAATCAGAATGTTATTCTTCCTTTTTCTTCTCTTCTCTTTCTCTAAATAAATATACTTTTTCACATGTTAAACATTTTAATTTCGTATACAACATTTGAATTATTCAATAATTTAGTTTTATCTTTTAATTTACTAAATACTTTTTCTACACTTTTTATAGTTTTGCGAGCAACTACAATATTTTCTGCTTTAAAGATTTTAATTATTTTGTCAGTTAAGTTTGAATAATATGGTAAACTTGCATAATTCGTTAAATTTTGTGTACTGTTTGTATTTTGATTTATTGTGTTATTAAATGCCCTTGAATTTTGAGTGTAAAGTATTTTACGAATCATTGATTTAGGATAAGAATTTTGTATTAATAAATTTTCCAGTATTTCTAAATTTTTATTCAAATAATCCTCGTGACATATTTTTTCAATCCTATGTTTCATTTCTTTTATAAAATTTATTTTGATTGACATTTTATGATGAGAATTATAATTAATATATTTGCCAGAAGATGTTTCTTTTCTAAACTAGTCCAATTTGATTAAATTTTGATTTGTTCTTATAACCAGACTGTCTAAAAATGGAACTGAAGAGTTTTTTTCTTTTTCAATTGTAAATTTTATATGTTCATTAAAATTATTAAAAACCTCTAAAATTTCTGTATCTCCATTTTCAGGAATAGAAAGTATAATGTCATCTACAAATTTCTTTATAAAATCAATTTTGTATGTTAATTTACATGAACATTAGACAGTGTTATGGAAAGGACATGGCAAATAAACTAAAACGATGGAGCCGTTTAAACATCAGAAGAGCCAGAACATTAAATACAAGGATTTTCTTACTGGAATGTCAACGAAGAGAGTTAATACCTAAAAMTATCGCAGACAGAACTAAGGCTGTCAGAAGTCTTTCAGAAAAAGCAAGTATGAAGACTTTAAGAAAATTAGAACATCTAAATAATAAGTTAATGTTAAAAATTTTAAATATTGAAATTAATAACATAATGTATAATTTGCACAAAATTGAAAGTGAAATGTTATATTTAGATAACTATTTAATTAATCACATACCAAACGTTTTTAATGAGTTCAAAATTAGACAAAATATAACATTTAATAAAATATTTTATCAAACAAAACAAAGAAACATAAATAAAATTAATGCATTAGAAAACATTCAATCACAAGAAATTAATGTTCAAAACAGTTGGTTTAAAAACATATCTAGTACACAAATTCCTATACATATAAAAAAAAATTTATCATTAGGTCCAAAATTTGCCTTGTATACAACTGTTAGAGACGTAAATATTCCAAAATTGTTAGCTAGTGTGGAGTATTTATTAGGTAAAGTTAAATACAGAAAAACAAAACTATTTACGTGCTAAAATTACAAGCATAATAACTTATTATTTACATAAATACCGCAATGAAGGGAAAATAAAAGATAAATTAATTAATCAAGTAAAAAATATTTTAAAAAGAAAATCCTAATATTTTAGTATTAAAAAGTGATAAAGGTGGAGTTACTGTTACAAGGGATGAAAGTGATTATGATCGAAAAATGAGAGAGATAATTAATAATACTGACAACTTTAAACCACTAAAAATGATCCAACATGCACTGTTCAAGCTAAATCTAATAACTTTGTTAATAAATCTTAAAGTAATTAATGGAACAGAAGGTAAAATAATGAAAAAATATAATTCTGTATGCCCCAAAATTTATGGAAATCCAAAAATACACAAGGAAGGTTATCCCTTAAGGCCAATTATTTCAGGAATAAATGGACCAACAGAAATAATAGCAGGCTATTTAGCAAACATTTTAAAAAAAGCTTATAATACTAATAACAATTATTATGTTTCTGACACTTTTAAATTTGCAGAATTTGCTAATAATAAACAGTTACCACAAGGTTATATGATAATATCTTTTGATGTTGTGAATTTGTTTGGAAATATTTCATTTGAATTGATAAATACTGTAATTAAAGCAAAATGGAATTCAATTAGTGAACAGTGTATAGGAATATCTAAATATGTTTTCATAGAAATGATTAATTTTGTTCTATATAATAACTTTTTCAGTTATAAGGGTAATTATTTTATTCAAACTTTTGGTTGTGCAATGGGTTCAAAATTAAGTCCAATTATATCACAATACATAATGGATTATCTTTTAGACCAATGCTTACCTAAATTAACATACAAAATTGATTTTATAAAGAAATTTTGTAGATGACATTATACTTTCTATTCCTGAAAATGGAGATACAGAAATTTTAGAGGTTTTTAATAATTTTAATGAACATATAAAATTTACAATTGAAAAAGAAAAAACTCTTCAGTTCCATTTTTAGACAGTCTGGTTATAAGAACAAATCAAAATTTAATCAAATTGGACTGGTTTAGAAAAGAAACATCTTCTGGCAAATATATTAATTATAATTCTCATCATAAAATGTCAATCAAAATAAATTTTATAAAAGAAATGAAACATAGGATTGAAAAATATGTCACGAGGATTATTTGAATAAAAATTTAGAAATACTGGAAAATTTATTAATACAAAATTCTTATCCTAAATCAATGATTCGTAAAATACTTTACACTCAAAATTCAAGGGCATTTAATAACACAATAAATCAAAATACAAACAGTACACAAAATTTAACGAATTATGCAAGTTTACCATATTATTCAAACTTAACTGACAAAATAATTAAAATCTTTAAAGCAGAATTTATTGTAGTTGCTCGCAAAACTATAAAAAGTGTAGAAAAAGTATTTAGTAAATTAAAAGATAAAACTAAATTATTGAATAATTCAAATGTTGTATACGAAATTAAATGTTTAACATGTGAAAAAGTATATTTAGGACAAACTTCCCAAAATTTAAGAAATCGTATCTCATTACATAAAAGTGACATCAAGGGTAATAAACAGAGATGTGCACTTACTACCCATGTTATAGATAATACTCCACCACATAAAATGGATTTTGATAATATTAAAATTTTAGATAAAGAACAAAATTTATGTAAAAGATCTTTTCTGGAAATGGTATATATTTATAAAAAACAGAATAATATTAATAAAAAAACAGATATTCAAAATTTAAGTATAATTTATTCATATTTACTATCATATAATCCACATAAAGATCCTGTGGTTTAATAAATTAATCGTATGTAAAAAATATCACAGTTTGTTTAAAAAAATTTTGCTTTGTCAACTTTCAATTTTGATGTCAAATAATAAATTAATGTCCTAGTTCGTATATAATAATTCAAAATATGTAAGTATTGTTAATAGTTTTGTATTTGCATACATGTTTAGAGTTGATAACACTTGTAGTTCCCTGAAGAAGACTTGAGTAAGTCAGTCGAAAGCTTGGAAGTATAGAGTTTTAATCTAGGTCGAAATATCCTTAATAAATTTAAATAAAATACATAACGACCATTATTATCAATTAAATATATATATATATATATATATATATATATATATATATATATATTTGTTTTGCTTCAGGCTTCCGCGGGCGTTATATGAAAAACTAGGTTTCCGGGATCTGCTCCGCGTTGTCAAATGTTGATCCTCCACTGGACTGTTGAACTGACGACGTTTCGGCACGGTCTCACGTGCCATCTTCAGGTCTTCTCTGCTGCTGCTGCTGCTGCTGTTCTGCTCCGCGTTACACGGCTACAACTGACATCCGGCGCTGCTGCTGGTGGTATATATACCCGTCGGGTGCCAGGCTTCGTCGCGCTTGGTTGGCTTCCTGCTTGACTGGTTATTGGACGGTTGGTGGTTGTTGTTGTCGTCCGTGTCCTTGTTTTTGTATTGAGGGCTGGCTTCCAGGTAGGTGGTAATCTTTGTGTATCATCTCTTGTATTCAAGCTGTGTGGTCTCCTTTCAATCTCTATGGCTTCTCTGATTATACGTTTGGTTTTGTGTTCGATGCTCGCTATAACTTTGGTATTATGGAAGTCTATTCGATGCGAAGTACTTCTCACGTGTTCTGCTAAAGATGACGATGTTTCCATTTTCCTGACAGCATTTTGGTGTTCCTCGCGTCATACGTTAATTCTCCTGTTGGTTTGTCCTACGTAGCTGCCTTCACAATCTTTACATGGGATTTCGTAGACTCCTTGTGCTTCTATTTCGATCTTCGTCTTCGCATTCGGAAGCATCTGGCTTATCTTCCTCGATGTGGTGAACGTGGTCGCAATGTTGTGCTTCTTCAGGACTCTGCTGATTCTCTCTGTAGTTCCTTTGATATATGGTAGGTGAGCTTTGGCTACAGGTTTGGTTTCCTCTTCTGCTGGATCCCTCTGTCGACGTGGTCGTAGCGCCTTTTTGATGTCATCTCTGGTGAATCCGTTCTGCTGTAGCGTTGTTTTGGTCCTCTTCATTTCTGTAGGTCTGCTTTCTGTATCCGTTAAGCGTTCCGATCTGGTGACTAGAGTCTTGATTACTGACTGCAGTTGGGCTGGATGATGATGCGATTGAGCGTTCAGGTAGCGGTTCGTGTGTGTAGGTTTTCGGTACACTGTATACCCTAACTTGTCCTTCTTCTTGGTTATTAGGACGTCCAGGAATGGTAGCTGGTTATTGTTTTCGATCTCCATCGTAAAAGTTATGTTGTTGTGGATACTATTCAGGTGGTCCATGAATTCCTTGAGTTTCTCCTCTCCATGGCTCCAGATAACGAAGGTGTCGTCCACGTAGCGTAACCATAATCTTGGTTTCCAGGGTGCTGTTCTGATTGCTTTTTCTTCCAGGTCTTGCATGAACAAGTTCGATATTATCGGCGATAGCGGTGAACCCATCGGTGCTCCCTCGACTTGTTTGTATTTTTGGTCCTTGTAGCTGAAGTAGGTGTTCTTCAGGCAGTGTTTGGCGAGTTCTACGATGTCCTCCCTTGGCTGATGTTTCTTCCGTATTATCTCAATGGCTTCGTCAACAGGAACGTTGGTAAACAGTGAGACGACGTCGAAGCTAACTAGTATGTGTCCTAGCTACAGGAACTCGCAAAGTATCTAGCGAAACAACTTCAACCTTATGCCGAAGAAGCCGAATCTTACGTGAAGAGCGCAAGCCACCTCATCGAGCGTATAAAGGACATAACGCTAGAACCAGGACACATACTAGTTAGCTTCGACGTCGTCTCACTGTTTACCAACGTTCCTGTTGACGAAGCCATTGAGATAATACGGAAGAAACATCAGCCAAGGGAGGACATCGTAGAACTCGCCAAACACTGCCTGAAGAACACCTACTTCAGCTACAAGGACCACAAATACAAACAAGTCGAGGGAGCACCGATGGGTTCACCGCTATCGCCGATAATATCGAACTTGTTCATGCAAGACCTGGAGGAAAAAGCAATCAGAACAGCACCCTGGAAACCAAGATTATGGTTACGCTACGTGGACGACACCTTCGTTATCTGGAGCCATGGAGAGGAGAAACTCAAGGAATTCATGGACCACCTGAATAGTATCCACAACAACATAACTTTTACGATGGAGATCGAAAACAATAACCAGCTACCATTCCTGGACGTCCTAATAACCAAGAAGAAGGACAAGTTAGGGTATACAGTGTACCGAAAACCTACACACACGAACCGCTACCTGAACGCTCAATCGCATCATCATCCAGCCCAACTGCAGTCAGTAATCAAGACTCTAGTCACCAGATCGGAACGCTTAACGGATACAGAAAGCAGACCTACAGAAATGAAGAGGACCAAAACAACGCTACAGCAGAACGGATTCACCAGAGATGACATCAAAAAGGCGCTACGACCACGKCGACAGAGGGATCCAGCAGAAGAGGAAACCAAACCTGTAGCCAAAGCTCACCTACCATATATCAAAGGAACTACAGAGAGAATCAGCAGAGTCCTGAAGAAGCACAACATTGCGACCACGTTCACCACATCGAGGAAGATAAGCCAGATGCTTCCGAATGCGAAGACGAAGATCGAACTAGAAGCACAAGGAGTCTACGAAATCCCATGTAAAGATTGTGAAGGCAGCTACGTAGGACATACCAACAGGAGAATTAACGTACGACGCGAGGAACACCAAAATGCTGTCAGGAAAATGGAAACATCGTCATCTTTAGCAGAACACGTGAGAAGTACTTCGCATCGAATAGACTTCCATAATACCAAAGTTATAGCGAGCATCGAACACAAAACCAAACGTATAATCAGAGAAGCCATAGAGATTGAAAGGAGACCACACAGCTTGAATACAAGAGATGATACACAAAGATTACCACCTACCTGGAAGCCAGCCCTCAATACAAAAACAAGGACACGGACGACAACAACAACCACCAACCGTCCAATAACCAGTCAAGCAGGAAGCCAACCAAGCGCGACGAAGCCTGGCACCCGACGGGTATATATACCACCAGCAGCAGCACCGGATGTCAGTTGTAGCCGTGTAACGCGGAGCAGAACAGCAGCAGCAGCAGCAGCAGCAGCAGCAGCAGAGAAGACCTGAAGATGGCACGTGAGACCGTGCCAAAACGTCGTCAGTTCAACGGTCCAGTGGAGGATCAACATTTGACAACGCGGAGCAGATCCCGGAAACCTAGTTTTTCATATATATATTTGTTTCAATTGGACTCTTACAAAAAAACCACAGTTACATTCTGATGATTGATTCATAATCTTTAGATCTGCTTGCTTTTCTTTTCATCTTCTATCTATTTTTTCTCTCTTTCATACTGCAGGGTTTCGTGTTGTCACTACTATAATAAATTTATTTTCTTTTGGTAATTGATTCTGTATACAGTTTTGTGGATGTGCGTCTTGCTTATACGTTTTGTAGTAGTTGTCAATATTTTTGTCAAATATAAAATGTCATAACAAAATTATCTAACGTTTTTTCGGATTTTTTGTTTGTATTTCTTTCTAGTGTTGTTTATGAAGTTGTTATTGGTTAATTGCCACATGTTTTTTTATAGAAGAACATTGCGTTTCAGGATTTGCTTTATCTTAGTGCGGCTTTGTGCCTCTAGCTTCGCTATCTAATTGAAGCCCGAATACCCAATTATTAAGTTACAATTTATATATATATATATATATATATATATATATATATATATATATATATATATATATATATATATAAACACTAGGGGAAGTAACGGTCGGTTACTACGTTGAGGCCTAAACTAACTAGGGGTATGTCGACCTAAGGTTGGAACACAAAGAGTACTCTTTTTTCCTTGCTAAGCTTTCGACTTTATTTCCAAGTCTTCATCAGAGCGTCTACAATAATTACATTTTCAATTTGGAAACAAACAGTTTAAACTTTACTTACAGAAATTTGAGGTTATGTGTACACGATCTTATTAAACATAATTGTATTTAACAGTAATATTTGTATGGCTCTCTCTCCCGAACAGAAGTTGTGTCAAAAATTAATTTTAAAAGACCAAGAACATTTATCTAAAGTTTGATGATCACAGATATCGTTAAATTTCAGACAAAATCACAAAACACGTTAAAATTCTTTATCACCAATGTTTGTCAGCTGTCAGCTGGGAAACTGTTGCGGAATTGACAGCTGACAAACATTAGTGATAAAGAATTTTAACGTGTTTTGTGATTTTGTGATTTTTAAAGACATTTAATTTTAAGTCTTCTTTGATATTCATTTTGTATATATTGTGGTAATTTATTTTGTAATTCCAATATTATGGAATTTGTTAATTTTGAATTTCTTTTAATGAGAAAATTAACATGACTAATTTCTAAACTAATAACTCTAAACATTAACCTTCTATTAAACTCCAGAATTCTTCTTTCTAATGGTTCGTTGTTTTCACCAAAAAGTTTATAAAGATTTTTGACACTATTTGATACATGGTTTGGCACCACTCCATTGTTCTTACATTGATGCAGGAATATTCTTCTGTTTACAAGATTGGCTTCCTTTATATTCAGCTTACTCCATTGCTTTAATAACAGCATTGTTTGAACTCCATAAGATGTTTTTATTTCTTGATAAAACCCCATCAGTGATTACAACTTTGAATATGTATAACGGTCGCAACTTGTTAAATGTTCAAGCTCCAGAAGTAGGGGGTATTCGACCTTTTGATTATATAAAATTAAGCGAACTCTTTTTTCATTGCCAAGCTTTCGTCTTTATTTAAGACATCATCAGGGCTTCTACAATAAATTTACAATGGAGTAAGCAATCATAATACTAGGTTTTACATAAATCTTACCGAAAGTGAGATTAATTTAAAATATTTTATGTTGTGAGTTATTTTCCTTCAATATACCATGTAATTTCTTCGTGTTCTTGCCTCTAGTAGTTTAAATTAATAAGAAATAGATAATTGATCGTACAATATTCAAATACAGCTTAAAATTATACGATTAAATTCAACACAACAGGAAATATAGACAGTGTCAATATGTCGGCGTCAAAAATCACAGCCTTCCATCACAGCAACATTTTCTAGTTTTTATATAGTTAATTATTCAAAATCCCTTCCGAAAGTAAGTATGTATAAATATTACTAAGATTTTGGGTGTCTGACTTTTTATTAATAGTATTTGTATGTTTGTTAATTTGATACATTTCCAAAATTAATCTTTTTTTTGTAATTTTTTCTTTTTCCAAAATTTTAATTTCTTGCCAGTTGATCGAATGTTGATTTTGAATTGCATGTTCCGCTAGAGAACAACGATCTCTTTTATTAGTTCTGATGTCACTTTTATGCAGATTTACCCTACTTGATAGCCACTGTGATGTTTGTCCAACATACACATTATTACAATTTTGACACTCTACACAGTAAACCACATTTGACTGGTATTTTACTGGAATTTTGTCTTTAAGTTTACTAAAAATGTTTGAACCTTTCTTAATGTTTCTTATGGATATTTTAATCTGTTCAGATTTGAAAGTTCTGATGATTTTAGTTACTAAACCTGTTATATTTGGAAGAGATCCGAAACGGGGAATTCCTATGTTATTTATTGAAGAATTTATGTTCTCTTGCTGGCCCACATTTCTTGGTTATTTGTACCACCGTTTGTTACAGAGAAAATAATTTTATTTAATAGAATCTTTGGATATGAGTTTTCCAATAACATAATTTTGAGTTTTTTTTAAATTTTTATTTACTAAACTTGGATGTGAAATTTTTAGAATTCTATGTTTCATTTGTTTAACAAAATTTGTTTTTATTCTAACTGAATGATTTGATAGAAAATTTAGATACCTGCCGGAAGAGGTTGGTTTTTGATACCAGTCTAGAATTAAAATGCTATTTTGTCTTATGACCCTAGTGTCTAGAAATGGCACACTGTTATTAACCTCCCTTTCAATTGTAAATCTAATATTTTCATCGAAAGAGCCAAAAAATTGTTAAAATTTCTTCCATGCCGTCCCTTGGAATTATCAGTAGCAAATCATCCACAAATTTTTTTATGAAAAATACATTATAAGATAGTTTCGGTATGCAGGTATCAAGTAGATGGTCCATTATGTACTGCGCTAATATTGGACTCAATTTTGAGCCCATGGCACAACCAAAAATTTGTTTGTAGTATTTTTCTTGGTAAGTAAAATAGTTATTGTCTAATATGAAGGATATTAACTCTAAGAACAACTGTCTTCTTTTATCAGTGGTCGAAATTTTGGGACATACGAAAAAAGGGTCAATTTTGTACCAGTGTTCACACAATACCTTGATAACTAATTGTTTTGAAATGTTTCCAAAAAGGTTTACTACATCCAATGATACTACTTCATGATTTGGAGGAACTTGTATGTCCTTTATAGATTCAACAAAATGGAAAGTATCTTTTATATAATAGCTGTTATTGGTATCGTACGCTTTGGTTAGAATTTCACAAAGTAATTTGGATAAGTTTGTCATTGGACTTTGAATGCTGGAAACTATTGGTCTCAAAGGTACATCAGGTTTGTGGAGCTTAGGGTTTCCATAAATCCTTGGTGTTACTGAATTATATATTTTATACAATTTTGCATTTTCGGCGTTGAGAAAATTTATTTTTTCTAACTTGCTTATATAGGAATTTGCTTTGGTTTGTATAGTCCGAGTCGGATCGCTTTTCAGTTCTTTAAAGTACTTTCTATCTGATAAAATATCCATCATCTTTTGTTGGTATTGCTCTCTATCCAAAACAACTGTTACGCCTCCTTTATCACTGTTTAAAATTAATAAATTTTGATTTTCTTTAAGATATCTCAAAGTTTCATTATACAGTGTGTCAGTTTGGTTTTTTACGTCTTTATTTTTATGTACGTAACTTGTTATTATGCTTGTTAATTTGGCCCTGTAATAATCCCTATGTTCCTCTGTTATATTTTCTAGAATGTTTTCAATATCCGCTACAAGTTTTCCCATGTGAATGTCTTTAACATTTGTTTTATAACTGAATTTTGGACCTAAAGCTAAAATTGTTTTAATATTTTGAGGTACTGTGGTCGTGGATAGGTTCACAAACCATTTTTCTTGTGTGTTGAATTTTACGTTTACATTTTGTTTAAGTTTATTCAATTTATTTAAGTTATTTGTTTTTACCTTATGAAAGTGACTGTTGTATTTAATTTTAAGTCTTCTTTGATATTCATTTTGTATATATTGTGGTAATTTATTTTGTAATTCCAATATTATGGAATTTGTTAATTTTGAATTTCTTTTAATGAGAAAATTAACATGACTAATTTCTAAACTAATAACTCTAAACATTAACCTTCTATTAAACTCCAGAATTCTTCTTTCTAATGGTTCGTTGTTTTCACCAAAAAGTTTATAAAGATTTTTGACACTATTTGATACATGGTTTGGCACCACTCCATTGTTCTTACATTGATGCAGGAATATTCTTCTGTTTACAAGATTGGCTTCCTTTATATTCAGCTTACTCCATTGCTTTAATAACAGCATTGTTTGAACTCCATAAGATGTTTTTATTTCTTGATAAAACCCCATCAGTGATTACAACTTTGAATATGTATAACGGTCGCAACTTGTTAAATGTTCAAGCTCCAGAAGTAGGGGGTATTCGACCTTTTGATTATATAAAATTAAGCGAACTCTTTTTTCATTGCCAAGCTTTCGTCTTTATTTAAGACATCATCAGGGCTTCTACAATAAATTTACAATGGAGTAAGCATATCATAATACTAGGTTTTACATAAATCTTACCGAAAGTGAGATTAATTTAAAAATATTTTATGTTGTGAGTTATTTTCCTTCAATATACCATGTAATTTCTTCGTGTTCTTGCCTCTAGTAGTTTAAATTAATAAGAAATAGATAATTGATCGTACAATATTCAAATACAGCTTAAAATTATACGATTAAATTCAACACAACAGGAAATATAGACAGTGTCAATATGTCGGCGTCAAAAATCACAGCCTTCCATCACAGCAACATTTTCTAGTTTTTATATAGTTAATTATTCAAAATCCCTTCCGAAAGTAAGTATGTATAAATATTACTAAGATTTTGGGTGTCTGACTTTTTATTAATAGTATTTGTATGTTTGTTAATTTGATACATTTCCAAAATTAATCTTTTTTTTGTAATTTTTTCTTTTTCCAAAATTTTAATTTCTTGCCAGTTGATCGAATGTTGATTTTGAATTGCATGTTCCGCTAGAGAACAACGATCTCTTTTATTAGTTCTGATGTCACTTTTATGCAGATTTACCCTACTTGATAGCCACTGTGATGTTTGTCCAACATACACATTATTACAATTTTGACACTCTACACAGTAAACCACATTTGACTGGTATTTTACTGGAATTTTGTCTTTAAGTTTACTAAAAATGTTTGAACCTTTCTTAATGTTTCTTATGGATATTTTAACTATTTTACTTACCAAGAAAAATACTACAAACAAATTTTTGGTTGTGCCATGGGCTCAAAATTGAGTCCAATATTAGCGCAGTACATAATGGACCATCTACTTGATACCTGCATACCGAAACTATCTTATAATGTATTTTTCATAAAAAAATTTGTGGATGATTTGCTACTGATAATTCCAAGGGACGGCATGGAAGAAATTTTAACAATTTTTGGCTCTTTCGATGAAAATATTAGATTTACAATTGAAAGGGAGGTTAATAACAGTGTGCCATTTCTAGACACTAGGGTCATAAGACAAAATAGCATTTTAATTCTAGACTGGTATCAAAAACCAACCTCTTCCGGCAGGTATCTAAATTTTCTATCAAATCATTCAGTTAGAATAAAAACAAATTTTGTTAAACAAATGAAACATAGAATTCTAAAAATTTCACATCCAAGTTTAGTAAATAAAAATTTAAAAAAAACTCAAAATTATGTTATTGGAAAACTCATATCCAAAGATTCTATTAAATAAAATTATTTTCTCTGTAACAAACGGTGGTACAAATAACCAAGAAAATGTGGGCCAGCAAGAGAACATAAATTCTTCAATAAATAACATAGGAATTCCCCGTTTCGGATCTCTTCCAAATATAACAGGTTTAGTAACTAAAATCATCAGAACTTTCAAATCTGAACAGATTAAAATATCCATAAGAAACATTAAGAAAGGTTCAAACATTTTTAGTAAACTTAAAGACAAAATTCCAGTAAAATACCAGTCAAATGTGGTTTACTGTGTAGAGTGTCAAAATTGTAATAATGTGTATGTTGGACAAACATCACAGTGGCTATCAAGTAGGGTAAATCTGCATAAAAGTGACATCAGAACTAATAAAAGAGATCGTTGTTCTCTAGCGGAACATGCAATTCAAAATCAACATTCGATCAACTGGCAAGAAATTAAAATTTTGGAAAAAGAAAAAATTACAAAAAAAAAGATTAATTTTGGAAATGTATCAAATTAACAAACATACAAATACTATTAATAAAAAGTCAGACACCCAAAATCTTAGTAATATTTATACATACTTACTTTCGGAAGGGATTTTGAATAATTAACTATATAAAAACTAGAAAATGTTGCTGTGATGGAAGGCTGTGATTTTTGACGCCGACATATTGACACTGTCTATATTTCCTGTTGTGTTGAATTTAATCGTATAATTTTAAGCTGTATTTGAATATTGTACGATCAATTATCTATTTCTTATTAATTTAAACTACTAGAGGCAAGAACACGAAGAAATTACATGGTATATTGAAGGAAAATAACTCACAACATAAAATATTTTTAAATTAATCTCACTTTCGGTAAGATTTATGTAAAACCTAGTATTATGATATGCTTACTCCATTGTAAATTTATTGTAGAAGCCCTGATGATGTCTTAAATAAAGACGAAAGCTTGGCAATGAAAAAAGAGTTCGCTTAATTTTATTAAATCAAAAGGTCGAATGCCCCCTACTTCTGAAGCTTGAACATTCAACAAGTTGCGACCGTTATACATATTCAAAGTTATATATATATATATATATATATATATATATATATATATATATATATATATATATATATATCAAAGAAAACTCTTTATTCTTGCCAAGCTTTCGACTGCTTTATTGCAGTCTTCGTCAGGGCTTTCTACAAACAACAATCCAATAATTACATAAAGATTACAAAAATGGAACAATATGTTACTTACAAAATTGAGGTTTAACTAGGCAGCTCTATAATGTAGGAAAGGAATCTTTGGAAATTTAAATTTAATAAGTATATGCTAAATGTATTTCGCACATATCACAATGGTAAATTTTTTAATACAATACAATGACTAGAGAAAAATATTTAAGGTGACATTGACATTGAATTCAAGTAGTTATTGGCATTCTCTTTTAAAATCGTATGAATCGAAATTCAAAAGCAAGTGGTTTGTGAATTTGATTACGACGTATATGTATATATATATATATATATATATATATATATATATATATATATATATATATATATATATATATATATATATATATATATATATATATATATATGTTAATTACTGCCTGAATTGAGTTTTTATGAACATGTATGATATTTTTTAATGGGTTTACAGGCCCGAGTTCAAATCTCGGTCAAGGCTGGCAATACTTTTTATTACCGAAAGTAGATACCAACTTTGTTACTTTAAACAGAACACCCCTATATATTACATTTTTTAGATTTCTCGGAAAAGTTTAAGGTAATTACTGTAAGGGATGGCCGATATAATTCTAATTTGCTTGTAATAATGGTTTATTTAAACATAAATACACTCATACCATCGACATCTTCCATAAAAACTACTTCTTACCTCTAATATAACCTAACCTAACCTCCTCTTTCCGTTCTCCCTACCCTTTATCGTGGCACGGTATTTGAATTCAAATAATCTCATAATTCGGCCAGCCTGACCATAGATCGTCCTCGATCTGGCGAATACAAAGTTGAATTCTTAACTATCTTAACTAGGTCTAACACAAGAAAATAAATCAAATAATACCAAGACAAGTACAAACGCTTCTCAACAATAAAGGTCACATCTGGTAATTAGGGTTACTAACACAATAATCATACATATCATCGTAAGTAATAGATTGCGAGTCATGTAAGACATTATATAAACATCTAAACATAAATATAAGATAATCCATAATCTCTAATTCGTGACATAAGTCTAGGTACATAATTCTAACAGTACAAATTCTAGATTCTAACTTCGCAAATCGTTTTCTAAATATGTGTATATCACATCAGACTAATCAGTTACAATAAGTGTCATAACAGGGAAAGTCATAATACTGCCTAAATTGAGTCATAATTGTTATGTTCTATTCATAAGTGAACCATGGTTTCATGTTATCAGGGCTACAAACCCCTTCAAATGGTTTCTGAGTAATCTGAAAGTTTTCTATATCGGAAATTAAGTATCTATCATTTTCAAGAACTTTCTTTATCTCGTAAGGTCCTCTAAACTTCGGAATCAATTTCTTGTTAACATTGGGCGTCACATCAAAATTTCGAATCATAATATAATCACCAAGTTTATAATTATGCGGAGGATTATGTTTCTTATTAAAGTAATTCTCATTATAAGTTTGACTTTTCTGATTCTTAGCTTGCGCTTCAGCTCTAACAAGGTCTAAATCTCTGTCACTAGGATTTTGAATTTCAATAAAACTTCTCAAGTTGTCAAAATGATCTCTCTGGTTAATTCCAAACAAAAGAACAGAGGGCCTTTTGCCAGTCGAACTGTTAATTGAATTGTTAATGGCAAATTCAACCAAAAACAGTTTCCGATCCCACTTGTTCTTCATTTCTGAAAGCTTTGAAAGCATTGGTGTCAAATCTCTGTTGGTTCGCTCGATCTGACCGTTAGACTTAGGAGACGCGGTTGCAATTTTGTGGTGGGAAATACCATTTTTATTTACAAAATTCTCAAACTCTTTAAAAGTAAAACTACTACCTCTGTCAGATATAATATTCAATGGTTTACTGAAATTTTGAAAATGCTCTTCTAATTTATGGATACACTCAATAGTATTTGTGGATTTTACAGCATACAGTTTCACATGTTTGGTAAATCCATCGATTACCTCAAATATTAATTTTTTCCCAGTTGGTGTCTTCTCCAAAGGACCGTAATGATCAATGTGTATAGATATAAATGGTTTGTCACCCTTACGAATTGAATGCAGGACACCCTCAATTTTACCATAAGCTGGCGAGTACGCAATACACTTCAAACAATTTTTGATATAAAGTTTAACCTTTTCTCTCAATTCTGGAAACCAATAAGATCGCAAAATGTATTCAAAAGTCTTGTCGACAGCTAAATGACCTAAGTGGTCGTGACAATTTTGTATAACGTGATTTTCCATTGCTTGTGGGACAAAAAATAAAATTTTGCCTTTACACTTTCTATAAACGGGTCCATTCCGTACCTCAAATTGTTGATCCTCCCGGTTTTGTAATTCCGACTTTAGTTGTTTAATATGCGGGTCTAAATTTTGTGCTATGGATAAATTTTGTTCAAAGGTGTTCTCGTCAAGAATTAAGATTGGATTTGCACGGCTTAAAGCATCAACATGTTTCATTCTATTTGAGTCGTAATTATAATTCAGCAAAATTAATGCCCAACGATTGATACGTGGATTGATATCTTTTTTATTCAGCGCCATTTTTATAGAGTTCAGTCAGTGACTATTTTGAATTTGAGACCCTGTAGGTATACGTGAAACCTATTGATAGCATTTATGATGGCCAATAATTCCAGCTCATAGCTATGATAACGTGACTCACAATCGGTTGTTCGTTTACTAAAGTGAAATACCGGCCTAAACAATCCATCACTTTGTTTTTGCATCAAAATTGCTCCATAACCAGTACTACAGGCATCGCAGTGTAACTCTGTTTCTAGGTTCGGGGAATAAACAGCTAGAATTGGGGCTTCGATAAGTTTTTTTCTAATCGTGTCAAAAGCTACAAGTTGCTCTTCGCCAAAATGGAATGTTGCATTTTTATAATCAAGCAATAGAGTGATTTGGCAATTACAGCAAAAGAAGGAATAAACCGTCGGAAATACGAAGCAAGATGTAATGGTGTAATGGTGTAATTGTTTTGAGTTCGTTGGAATTGGATATTCGGAGACAGCTTGAACATTCAGAGGATTAGGTTGTATCCCGTTTTCAGTAATTAAATAGCCCAGGTAAATTATTTGGTTCTGTAAAAATGAGCACTTATCTAATGTAAGTTCTAAGAGATTTTTCGACATGCGGTGTAACACTTCTTGCAAAATCAGTAGGTGCTCTTCGACAGTAGCCGTGGCAATCAACAAATCATCCATGTAAATAAGAATCTTTTGATTTTGGATAAGATCACGGGAGATCATGTTCACAAATCGGCAAAATACTGATGGTCCGTTACACAATCCAAAAGGAACTCTGGTCCATTCAAACTGACCTAACTGTGTTATAAAAGATGTAAATTTTACAGAATCTTCGGTAAGCTTAATGTGGTGAAATCCACTTTTTAAATCAAGGCAGGAAAAATATTTTTTGTCTCTTAACAAGTCGAGCTGGTCATCAATTAAAGGTAATGGAAAATGGTCTCGAACAGTACGCTTAAGTTCTCTGTAATCGATGCATAATCTATATTCAGTAGAATTCTTTTTCTTTACCAAGACAATAGGACTGCAAAAAGGTGAGTAACTCTCACGTATAAAACCTTTCTTCAGTAAATCGTCTAAAATCTCACGTAACTTATTTTTTTCTTCATACGACAATTTTCGTGGTCTAACTGAAAATGGGTCTTCATTTCTAACAGAAATTTTACATTCCAAATCAATTTCACGTTTAACTGGTTTTGGTTGATCTAAATAGTCATAAACAATAATTCTGACTTTTTTGAATGGCAAAGTCAAGCTGTTCGTTAATATTTAAATCGGGAAGACGGTTTTCATTATCAACAATATCAATGGACATTAAGCTTTGAACTTCATTCAGAGGTTCGTCGGACCTTTTTCTAATTTTAAATTCAGTTCCAATTGAAATTTCAAAATTTTGTGACTGTATGAAATCTCTTCCTAATAATGATAGATAATTCAGTGTTGTCTGGCACAACATAAAATTTAATGAACACATCAACATCCTGAATAACAACATTAGCCTGAAAGAGACCAAGAATTTCTAACTTTGACCCATTAATGTCACGAAAAGTTTCATTACTATTTGTCTCAACATATGATCCAAAAGGTAGGATGCTAGCTTTTATAAGAGATATTGGGCTACCAGTATCTAAGCATGCATTAATCGAAAGGTAAAATTTGTCAGCGCTTACGTCATGAAAACCTAGTTTTATTGGTACCAAATATGCAGATTTCAGTGCTTCCTTTTCTACCAGAAGGGTATTGAAACATTCCGCTGCACCTGTCTTTTCTGCTGCTTTGGAATGGCCTTGCTTCCATGGACAGTCCTTTTGTCGATGTTCTGTAGACCCACATGTGTAGCAGGAACCTCGGACTCGACGTGGTTTCTTACAATCTGAAATATAGCGTCCAAATAAATTACAATTAAAGCATCGAACTGAGGACAAATTATCTGTTGCCGAACATGGGGAATCAGTTGCACGACTGGACTTAGCTTTTTTCTTCTCAAATGGTCTAATACTCGTTCTGTTGTCTCTTCGATCCACTATATTGGCTTTCCTGGAGTCTGCTACCCGTTCATAATCAATGATGTCATGGCACAATTCATCTTTTCCCGGTGAGTTTTGGACAGGAGAAAGTTGCTTAGATCTCTCGAGAGCAATCCTATGATTACTTGTTCCTTGATTTCTTTGAAGGTCATTCTCAGCTCAACACACAACGAAACTTTTTCGTAAAAGTACAGGGACACTGACTCCTTGGGGTGTTGAGTACGTGCACACATCCTCTTCCACACTTCTGTCTGGCTTCTTTCAAATACGAATGACTTCTTGAAGGCATGCTGGAAAGACTCCCAATCTCTTAGATTCCTAGCAGAGAACCAGTATTTAGCAGCTCCATCCAAATGACTTGCGACGGTTTGGAATGTGATTGCATCGGGCCAATTATGTAGGAGTGCGGTGTTGCGAATTTGCAGCAACCATCTAGATGCTTCCCTAGGACCCTTCTCACCATTAAATCTGTCGATAGACTTGGATAAATCCGGCATAATATTAAAGTTGGGAACACTTCCTTCAGATGTAGTGGGAGATTGACTATGGTTTGACAATCGTAGCATCTCTAACATTTGGGCATTCTGTTGCACGAGGCTATTCAGGGCGGTTACAAGTTGATCCTGACCTGAATCTTCCTTGTTCACATTGCCTGTGGTGTTCGCGGGCATCGACGACTCTTTGTCCATTTCGCTTCTTTGTTCACTCACGAATCTTTCAAATTCATCGTGATCGAACGGCATGGCTTTAGCTTCTAACCTCAAAAAATATCGTAATCCACTAGTATTTCATCAATCGGCACCCAGATTTCATAAAACACTTTGATTCCATGACCCCCACACCTGATATTGTAAGGGATGGCCGATATAATTCTAATTTGCTTGTAATAACGGTTTATTTAAACATAAATACACTCATACCATCGACATCTTCCATAAAAACTACTTCTAACCTCTAATATAACCTAACCTAACCTCCTCCTTCCGTTCTCCCTACCCTTTATCGGGGCGCGGTATTTGAATTCAAATAATCCCATATTAGCATTTTTTTAAATTATGACGTTTGCAGTAGTTTCTAAAAATTACTTAGATTCAAAACTTCAAAATAACTATACAGTTTTCGTCCACATGTTGGGGGTACTAGTTTATACTTTATCAGCCAAAGTTTACTGTTTTGTAAAGCTGCAGGGTTGTTTTATAAGCTTTTCAAGAAAACAATCAAATGTCAATAGCTTTATTTTTTTAAATAGTAGGGTATTATACCACTGATAGATGCAGAATTAAATTTCCTTTCTTTTGATGCCGCACATGACCTATCTATTCCAACACTTTTCACGCAATTAAAAAGAGCTTTGATTTTGTGGTTTCTGATTAAAACAACTGAAAAACAATTGAATCTTAGTATTGAAACAAACTATTTTGACACTTCAGTTAGATTCGTTAATATGTCCCTTACAACTAAATAAGCCGACTTAAGTAAACTTATCTTGGCCAAAATGCCAATATTAAGAAAGATACGGGTGTTAAGTTCAGATTTTGTTTTTTTTTAGTAACTATTCATGCTTTAAAATACAGGGTGTCCACACTTAAGCTTCCATTAGAAGTATCTTGGGAAGTTAACGGAGTTTTGAGTTGAAAACTTACTGTTATAAGGGAAGTAGATGTGAAATCTGTTATTGAAATGGAACACTCTGTATATTATTACATTTTTGATTCCCTCTTAAATTTTAAGCTGGCTTTATTCAGAACACCATGGGCCTAAGATCAACCGTTAAGGCCCAATTAACATTTTTTATAAAATTTTGCCGTTTGCAGTGATTCCTAAGAAATTAATTAGATTCAAAACCACAAAAGCTTCAATTATGTAGTTTTCATCAGTATGTTGTGGGGACTTGTTTATACTTTATCAGCCATAGCTTGCCTTTTTGTAAAGCTGCAAGGTTTCTAATAAAACAAACTTCAAAGGCCAATATCTTTATTTTTTTAATAGAACGTTATTATTATTAAGCCACTGATAGATGCGGAATTAAATTTCCTTTCTGTTCATGTAGCACATTGCCTATCTGTCTTAAACAGTTTTCACGCAATTGAAAAAAAAGCTGATTTTGTGGTTGCTGATTAAAACAATTGAAAAACCGTTGAATCTTAGTATTGAAACAAGACATTTTGGCACATAAGCGAAAATCATTAATATGTAAGGCCTTGTATGTAGTAAAACATTTTAAAATTACTCAACATTTACTGTTAAAATAGACTATTTTGACAGATTAGAAACAATGTTTGTTTAGGAAGACTACTAAGTAGAAATTAAATTTAGAACATGAAACAGTTTTAATATTTTTTCTGACCATTCCATACTTATTTATTTTATTTATTGAACCAGCGTACAGTCAGCATTTTTGCCACTTCCGGCTATACCGCCGGGCCGGCCGTCTACGCTGGGTTGGAGGCGTACATGCTGATCGCTAATAGTGCGACTGCCTAGCGCATGTTAAGGCAATATAAGGACTGGAATGGGAAGGTTATATAGGTACATTCATTTCCTTTTAATGTTTTTTGGTGCTGTTGTTCCACTTCCGAGTAGCTCTGTTAATTTCTTGTTTCTTATCATTTCTAGCTTCGTTTCTCTCTGACTTCTGAATTGTCCCCTCTATAGTTGTTTTCAATGTAAGGCACGGTCTTCCTCTTTTTCGTTGTCTCCACTTAGTTCCTAGCCCTTCTTTACTATGTGATCTGCTTCTCTCCTAGATGTGTCCCTAGTATTTCGTCGCGTATGTCTATTCTTTTTGTGATAGTTCTGCTATCCAAGAGTCTCGCTTTTGCCGCACGCGTGGTATGTATTTGGTTGAATGATACTTTTGCCTTAGAATGTCATGTTATTATTTCTCGAGATATTTGGCTCAGCACTGAGTTCGCTCTTATGTCGGTTGGGACATGTACACTTACAATGCATACTGTTTCAGTCTTCCAGGATTTAATGTATCACTATTCTGTAATAGTAACACAAACATAAGTACATAACACTGGGACACACTGTGAATTAAACTCTTCCAATTTTATTTATTTTAATTTTCATGATGATGTTGGCGTTTCCTTCCTCTCTGTTTGTCCGACAGCTTGCTGGAGCTCTACGTCGGGTGATGTTCTACAAGATCCTTCTTGTCTGCACGCATTTTTTAATCTATATTAGAGATTCTTTACGGTCGTGGGTTTATTTACATGACTTCCTGGTCTCTAGACAAGATTATCGCAGGATCATAATGGTTATTTTAACTCCTTTTTTCTGGTGTTACCGCGAAGAGTTCTTCTGAAGCGATAATGTTCCTCCGCTACTAACTAGATGGCCGTAAACGCCCTATTACAGTTGCAGTTGCCATAGTGGTTCTGGGAACGGCTCAATTTAATGTGGGTGGTATTTTCGGTTGCTTGTCGTTGGAGCGAAATAGTCCTATCAGTTAATAATTTAAAAATATTCTTTTCTCTACATAATGAGTTACCGTGCATAATGTAAAACTCGGCATCGAGTACTTTGGAAGATTGCAATAAATCATTATTTGGATTTAAAAGTCCACCTCTGGAAATAAAATAAACCCAGTCATCAACTCCATGTGTGACAGTTGTCTTGTTCATCGGTGTACCTAAGTTATATTTATTTTTTAAACTTATGGGCTACATAGCCTTCTATATATTTGAGCGATTCTTTATTAATTCTTTCTTTGCTTTCAAAATCTTGTAATAGTTCTACGTTATAATCAGTAACTTCAGATTCTGGTAATGTCACTGTAGGATACAAAGGTTCGATAAAGGAATGTTGTAGTACGACTTTGTTCCTCAGTTTTTTCAACATTTTGAAAAATTTCGTTATTTTTY
Organism: Rhyzopertha dominica; assembly: GCA_025024175.1. NCBI lineage: Eukaryota > Metazoa > Arthropoda > Insecta > Coleoptera > Bostrichidae > Rhyzopertha > Rhyzopertha dominica. The sequence continues at coordinate 357,725 of QCXZ01000035.1, read as the reverse complement.
AACAACTCTTGTAACATATCTTTTGTTAGACAGTCATCTAACTCATACTCTTTAGTTTCTAAAGGGGTTACCAAACACTGCTCATAAAATTCTTCAGTATTTGTATTTTCGCTAAAAGCAGCTGCAGAATTTTTTTCTAAAATATACCACCTCAAACGGTACTGAAAATCTAGAGGGTGAGGATGATCATTACTAGCTCCCATGCCCCTTACGTACGAAAAAAAAGTTCTCAACAATGTCTTGGTTTAAACGTGAAGTCAAAATGTATTTAACTTTATAATTAACATGAATATATTCAAACAACTCTTGCAGCGATTTGTTGGTTAATAATATTCCCTTCTGAAACTGAATGAGATTCTTGTGCTTCCCTACAGTCATTTTACCAACAGTGTCTGAGACTTGTTGCAACAAGTTTGTTTGTTTTTGCAATTCTGTACCAAATGCATTTTTTGACGTAGCATTTTCAACAAATTTTAGTCGAGAATTTAATACATTAAACCAATTATTCATTAAAAGCGTAAATTCTGCAGCTTCTTTCCAGAGGGTATTAGGAGGCACCAGATTATTCCTGCCACAATATTCCAGAGCCTTTGAAACTGAATTTGAAATCAGTTGCACCGCAGGTCTAACTTTCTGTCTTTCCGAGCCATGAACATTGAATTGAAAATTCGTAATTTTATGTGCTAAAGTCAGTTCCGTTGCAGAAATCTCAAGTAATTTTTCAAAACAAGTTTTGTCTATTAGGTTATTGATTATCCAAAAGCTACTATCAAGTAAATGATTTCATAAAAGTTTAAATAAGTGGGGTACATCGGCAAACACAAATACTTTTAATTGATCATTTACAGGGCGAGAAAAAAAAGCTCTCCTTGTTATGTCCAACATTTATTTTGGACCAGAGGCCTGTATTCCCAGTACCCATATCGCTTACGATTCCCCCAACCCAACAACAAAACCAGCATTGTAAAGATATGAACTTATGGAATTTAATATTTCTTTAGTCATTGGCCGGTCAAAATCATAAAAAACAGGTTGCTTCCCAATGGCCAATTAGACCCCGTGCCTTAGCTACTGACAGCTTTATGAGGACCAATTGTCTGTTGTTGTTGTTTTCAATATCTATTCTATTTGACACATAAATTTCATCGAATGAC